>OV651817.1:48072395-48127395 GCA_927349885.1 Psylliodes chrysocephalus
AGTTACTTAAAAAAAGACTTTAACCAGTGTACTAACATTGTAGAGCTAGAAGAAAATAAAGTAATAGAAACCATAATCACATTCCATAACAAACAAAAATTAATGATTACTGCTCTCTATCGGCCACCTTCAACAAATGTTGAAAGTTTTATAATCAATCTAGAAGAATACCTAGAAAGTACAAAAAAAACTTCAATAGATTATCACATACTAATAAGGTACATAAATATAAATATATTTGAGAATAGTGAAGTAGTGAATAGTTATTTAAATCTGTTAGGAGAAAACAATTTCTTATCTTTAATAAACAGTCCGACCAGAGAAAAAAATTGTTTAGATCATATATTTATAAATTCTAAAAAGTCAAATATAAAAGATAGTTGCATAGCAGTTACTCTCGAAACAAACGTAACTGATCATAAAACAGTATTTGCAAATATCCCTGTAACAAAAAATATCAAAATAGCCTGACAACTTCTAAACAAATCATAGACTATAATAATATAGAAAGTGACATGCAAAATTTTGACTGGTCGACGTATTATACATTATCTACTCCTGATGACATTACTGAATACCTAATAGAAACTTTAAACAGCTTTATAAAGAAACATACTAAAACAATAAAAATAAAAGTGCAAATAAAGAAAGAAAAAAAATCAATTAATAAAAAAAACTCATTATACAGGCAGTACATAAAAAATAAAACAGACATACAAATTGAAAACAATTACCTTGAATATCGCAAAAAATTAAATAAACTCATCAAAACAACAAAGAAGGATTATTACAGAAAACAAATTCTTAAAAATAATAGTTCAACTAAAAACCTTTGGAAAATAATAAATGATGTAACAAATAATGTAAATGATAAAAAAATTGAAGAAATTGTTCTAGAAAACAATATAGTATGTAAAAATAAAAAAATAATAGCTGAAGAGTTTAATACATATTTCTCAAAAGTTGGAAAATGTTATGCCAAAAAAGTAGTGAAACCAAATTCTGCTCCACCTAAAAATAAGCGAATGGTAAATTCTTTTTATCTATTACCTGTTAGTGAACATGAAGTAAGTAATATTATATCAACTCTAAAATTAAATAAGGCACCAGGAATAGATAACATTAAATTTGAAGTTATAAGAAAAGTATCATCTATAATTAGCCATCCCTTAGTTTACTTAATAAATACTATTTTTGAAACCGGACTATGGCCTATACAATTTAAAACGACTTTAATTGTTCCCATACACAAAAAAGGAAACCGAAAATTACAAACAAATTACAGGCCTATATCGTTAATTACAACTCTGAGTAAGATTTTAGAAAAAGCATTAACAAATCAATTTACTACATATTTAGAAAAATATAATTTACTGTCTGAAAACCAATTTGGCTTTCGAAGGGGAATGTCGACGGAAAATGCCATTACATCCCTAACAAGCAAGATATACAAACTTATTGATGCAAGCACTCCAACAGCTTGCGTATTTCTGGATCTAGCCAAGGCATTTAATACGGTTAGCCACACGCAACTGTTGGATGTCTTGAAGGATGCAGGAGTACGTGGGAAAGTTCATGATTTAATGCAGAGCTATTTGTTAGGTAGAAATCAAGTAGTCAGGATAGACGAAGAGGTAAGTAGTAAAAAAAAATAAATTTTGGTATACCACAAGGTACCATAATAGGACCTATTTTATTTATACTATACATAAATAATGTACTAACCTACCATACAGAAGGTAATGGTAAGTTTTGTGGATGATACTGCCATCTTATATTCAGCTGAAACCTGGACTGACCTAAAGGTTAAAATGGAAAACGATTTAGTAAAAAATTATAGATGTATTTAGTCACAGGTTACTTACGGTAAATGTTCAAAAAACATTTTTCGTTCATTTTGCTAGTTATAAAAATGGTTTGCCGAATTATAATTCATTAAAAATAAAAAATCTCGTTATAAACAGAGCCGATAGTATACGATATCTAGGATTAACAATTGATTCCCATTTACGCTGGGATAAACATGTAAACGAAATTTGTAAGACCTTAAGGTATTTATTATATAAATTTCGCTACTTAAAATCTATAATTGATATATATCATCTAAAAATCGTATATTATTCACTGGTGGAATCACGTTTACGATATGAAATTCTCGGATGGGGTGGAGTCTCTGTCACCTACTTACAACCATTAAACATTATTAAAAAAAAAAAATATTAAAAATAATACATAACAAAAAAGTATCACACCCATCAGACGAATTATTTATAGAATCTGCAGTCCTAGATATAAGACAACTATTTACACTTGCTATGATAGTAAATTTACATAAAAATAAGCAGTTACTAATACCTATTCAACATTCATACCAGACAAGAAATCGATTACAACTATTTATTGCAACAAATATTGCAAAAAAAAACCGTAGGCCAACGAAACTTCCAATATTTACAATTAAAAATTTATAATACACTTCCTGATATATACAAAATATACATAAATACCATCAATTCTCATGCAATGATAAAATCCTTGCTTAAAACATATTTAATATTAAATAATAGGCACATGCTTAAACAACTGTTTGATTGATACAAGGAAAACAATATATAATTCACACCCTTATCACGCATCAGTATTTCTGCTAACTATATTTTTTTCACCAATTTAAATTTTTATTATTTAGTTATGTAAGTTATAAATATCTTATTATTATTATTATTATTTTATTATTTTAGTTATTATGTATACCTTAATTATAATTTCTTTTATCTACTGCGTTTTGGCAATTTCAATTTTTAATAAAAATTGGCATTTCCCATGCTCGACTTAACAGTTTTAATGGGGTCAATGATTTATTTACATTGAAGTTACAATACATATGTTTGTGTATTATTGTAAAACTTTTATATTATTATTATTATTATTATTATGTGTGAATAAATATTATTATATTATTATTATTATCAGTCAAATCTTGCAACTTGTTTTTGAGAAAATTCCCGTAAATCGATTTTAATGAAATTTGGTATACTTACAAGGGTCCGATGACAATGCAATATTATAAAAAGTACTTTATTGATATGGTATCAGAATGATAAAAAAAATATTCTTTACTTTTTAGTGCATTTTATAAAAGCCTGTAAGTTAATTTTTTTTTAAAGTTTATTTTTATTTTTCATGATTTTGGCACCCCTAGATCATTGCCCTGTAGAAAATAATTAAAAAGATTTGATTTGTTTTTTAATATTGAATAAAAATAAATTGATAAAATGCAAACAAAGCAGTAACCTATAAATATCCTCAAATGAACGGAAATGATATAGGTATTTGACAGAACTCACGTTTCAGCTGTAAAGATTAATTGAAAGATCATTTCGATTTATATTGTTCTGTTACCGGATTACGTGAGATACGGGTAAATTTAAAAGAGACTCACATTACCTCTTTAAAACTAATTTAAATCAGTATACAGTTTCGATATATTTCTAAATAATTACGTGGCAAATACGCTTAAAACCGCTTGATACCGCTTAAAACCTCTTAAAACTATATCTATTAAATTAATTATAATGCCGATTAAAATTTCGACTCTTCATTGTACAGACTTTATATCTAAAAAAAGTTTTACTTTTCATTTAATTACAGCATCAGTCCTAGCTGCCTGCGATTTGAGGATTTAGAATTTCGCAGGATTCCGGAAATGTGCCAGTAAAATTAAAATTAACTGACGTATAAAGAAAGACACTAAGTATTTACTTTAATTAGAGAAGAACGATTGTTCATTGTAACGGTACGGAGAGTTTCCGAAATGTTTGCTAACTCTAATTATCTTTTGTGAATACAAAGACGACGAATTTACAATTACACAGCTTTAAAGGGAATTTAGTAGGGAAGGGTATTTAAAGTTTCTTTTGCAAAAAAACTTTTGAAATAATTCTTTAATCGGTTAGTTTAATTTTATCTAACATTATATTGCTTTTTTAAATAAAGTTTCTGAAAATGATGGTACAAAAATTAGTTTGATGACGTGTGTACGAAAATAAATTAACTTCACCCATATAGTCCAGTAAGTTTTGATATTTTAAGGGCGTGCAATGGAACAGAGAAGTCTGAACAAGTCCTCCCAGAGAGAGACAAAATAAAGTTATCCGAGAGGTGCTGCCTCTAGTTAGCAACTAAGTAACAAATATACGTTCTGCATTTTCGCATCTGCGAATAAAAATGTATTCTTCTAAACTCACAGGTACGGGCTTTTGTATGGTATAGATTAAAATTTTTTTGACTTTGCCTCCCACTTCGGTTTCACAAGCTGAATTTTTCAGGGATGAAAGTACATGATAAGCTTACCCTTATTGCGGAGGTAATACAAAATTAGACAGTGCAAAAGGGCACTATCATAAAAAATCGAGTTATTGATACCACCATATAGAAAAAAAATGCTTATTTTTTTGTTCTAATGCACAATTAGGTCTTGTAGGAAGTGTTTTTTTATAATTATTTAAAAAAAATCATTTGCATTAGCCCTTATGGTCGAAAAAAAATTTAAACGTCAATATCTCGGTTTCAACCGTCCACAAATTTGTATAAAAAATCTTTTTTTTAGAAATATACCTCTCATTTGACGAAAAACGAAGGCCTAAATGAGAAAAAACTATTCCTCATAAAAGTTTCGCCTATGTATTAACAAGGTAACAGTGCTTTCCCCATATTCTTTGCTTTTATATTAACAAAAATATAGCAATAAACAATTAGTTATGTCATGGTTTAACTAGAAAGCAAACATTGAAGGTAAAGCTTCTCGACTCTCTATTCTTCTCTCTCAGTGCTAAAATGTATGCAATCAGTTTGACTCTCTCATATTATTTTATGCAGGGATAATTGATTTATACGCTATGATTTATTTTTTATTTTTTGAGGAAAATAAAAAATAAGAAAATTTGAACTATTTATTGAAGGTATAATCACAGTATATATAAGTATCGATTATAAACAGTAAGGCTATTGCTTTGCAAAATACAATAAATTCCCAATGTAAAAAACATTATAATAATAATAATAATAATAATAATAATAATAATAATAATAATAATAATAATAATAATAATAATAATAATAATAATAATAATAATAATAATAATAATAATAATAATAATAATAATAATAATAATAATAATAATAATAATAATAATAATAATAATAATAATAATAATAATAATAATAATAATAATAATAATAATAATAATAATAATAATAATAATAATAATAATAATAATAATAATAATAATAATAATAATAATAATAATAATAATAATAATAATAATAATAATAATAATAATAATAATAATAATAATAATAATAATAATAATAATAATAATAATAATAATAATAATAATAATAATTAATAATAATAATAATAATAATAATAATAATAATAATAATAATAATAATAATAATAATAATAATAATAATAATAATAATAATAATAATAATAATAATAATAATAATAATAATAATAATAATAATAATAATAATAATAATAATAATAATAATAATAATAATAATAATAATAATAATAATAATAATAATAATAATAATAATAATAATAATAATAATAATAATAATAATAATAATAATAATAATAATAATAATAATAATAATAATAATAATAATAATAATAATAATAATAATAATAATAATAATAATAATAATAATAATAATAATAATAATAATAATAATAATAATAATAATAATAATAATAATAATAATAATAATAATAATAATAATAATAATAATAATAATAATAATAATAATAATAATAATAATAATAATAATAATAATAATAATAATAATAATAATAATAATAATAATAATAATAATAATAATAATAATAATAATAATAATAATAATAATAATAATAATAATAATAATAATAATAATAATAATAATAATAATAATAATAATAATAATAATAATAATAATAATAATAATAATAATAATAATAATAATAATAATAATAATAATAATAATAATAATAATAATAATAATAATAATAATAATAATAATAATAATATTAATAATAATAATAATAATTAAAAGAATACCGGGTGTTCAAATTAAAGTGTTACAGTTAAATACCGCCGAAAATATGCATTTTAGAAAAAAAAAGTTTCAGACAAAAGTTTTATAGTTTTTTGGGAGAAACATTTTGGCTAAAATTTTTTTTTTATAGCTGATCATAATATGGCCATATCGAGGTGGACTTTGTTTTTTTTTAAATGGGAACCCAATTTGTTTTGTAAATATTCTTAAAGTACATAACAAAATAAGAAACTTTAGATGGAAATAATTTTTTTATTCGACTTTTACTTTTTGAGTAACAGCTACTTAAAAATTTTGCTGGGCGAAAAAAAAGTTGGCCATATTATGTTTAGCTGAAAAAAATGATTTTAGTCAAAATTTTTTCCCTACAAAACTATAAAACTTTCGTCTGAAACGTTTTTTTTATAATAGGCGGTATTTAGCTGTAACACTTTCATTTGAACACCCGGTATAAAGCATAAATTAATATTATTAAAATTTATAAGTACAAGACTTTTAAACTAATCAGAATCAGATTCACCACACGAATCAACATTTTCCAAAACATTAGCGGCTGTGGTCAAACTTTTGCTGCAGTTTTTCTGTGCCATACAGGTAAGTGCAGGAACCGATACAGCCAATATTTTTTTCCTGCATTTGCAAATTTTGCTTTCTTAGTCTAGAACAGAATAATATTGTTAGAATATTGTACATCTATGAAAATTATCGGTGTATAGTACCTTTTTACCATTTGCATGATGTAAGTTCTGTTATGTCTGGTGGCAGGTCGGACAGAGTCTTAGAGTGGGTATCAGCCTTCCATCTTGATCTACTTTCTATTCATACTCTTTAACATTAGGAAGCTGCATCTGCGGCTTTAAAGAGCTTAGCCAAATATTTAGCTGGTAAAAACATCTTAAACAATGTAATCTTAGGTCGTCTTCAGTCGGTGGCAATTTAGCAAAGGTTTTTAAAGAGGCCATTAATCCCCTCAAAATGTTAATGGAAGTAACATGGGCAGTTTTTGAATAAATTTTTATGAAACATTTTTCAAGATTAGAGAATATGTTTTCTTTTCCCAATGCCAGAATATTGGCTGGTTGTATCATAACCGGTCAGAGAATGAAAAGCAGGCAAATTTTTTAGAAGGTATCATCCAAATTTAAATCATGTACTGCTAGAAATCGTCTTGAGTCTCCTCTCCCTGTTCTGAACCATATCTCTTTAGCCAAATACTTCTTAAAATAAATTTTTAAGACTAGAACATCTGTATCGTTGCAATCAATATTGCAGCATAAATGCCCCGAATTTTTGGCTGACAATATGTGCAATAAGATACGAATATCAGCTTCTTCATGATTTAAATTTAAGAAATCATCTTTTGATGGTTCAAAATTCGTCCCATATTTATTGATATTCGCGAATCCACCACTAGTTACAAATTAAATATGCTTTTGCTGAATGGAATTTTGAAGAAGTTGCTTTGACAGAAAATTTGTTTAACGTCTTTTGTTAAATATCGAATGAATAAACAAGTTCCATTGTTGCGGAAGTGGAGTATTGGGTCGGTCAATTTCTACATTAATTGATTTCTGGGATCCTCTCTTTTGACGAGTTTTTGATAGAATGTTCTTTATAATGATGATATACCACATCTATCCTTTAAGCATTAAATTTATTTCTGAAAATAACGTTTACAAATACATTAGGATATTCTTTAAATGATATACAACTTTTGGACTTTCCCAAACCTTGGACTATTGCCATCCCATCAAAAATGTGACAAGTTTTGCCAGAGTCAATAGGTGCAGGTAAGTCTTTGTGAGTAAATGCCATATTGTTCTAAAATATTTTCCAATGAACTCTTATTTGTGGAGGTGCCGAGATACCCATTTACTGTTAGATACATCGGAGAGGCTGTCAGCTCAAACTTAAAATATTTCGGCATAATTAATGCTTCTACCCATAGCCTTTGCTAATAAATTTTTTTAAAGAAACTGTTGACCATCCAAGGATTGAGAAGTTGAAGAGTTTTTGAGTTTTCTGTTGATTGTCTTTGTCCACTGTATTTTCTGTAATGGCTTATAAAAATCTGGAGTATCAACAATACTTAAAAAACTCTAAAAAGTCGTTGACCCTTTTCGTCTACTGTTAATTTTAAGGCCTCTACTTTTGCACTGTAAATTTCCTTAGTTGATATAGAAGTTAATTTCGATGATCCATATTAAAAACATCAAATTTATTAGGCTGTTCCACTAAAGTAACCACCCATTCTTCATCTAATGCCATTCGTTTTTTTCTCTGTCTCAGCGTTAAACATGAAATATGTAATTAAAACATTGACCTCTTATTTCTATCCTGTTTGTTGAATCAACAAGCATATTGACTTGGCGAGAATTAAGAACATCCTTATTTTGATACCATTTTTGTCTTTGCTTCTTGCAACAACAAATCCGTAATTAAAATTTTAAACGAAAACTTATGAACATGAACAAAAAAAAAAAAAATAATAATAATGCCGTGACAACAAGAAGACGAAGCAACGAGTTCTCGTAGGGTGCGTATGTCATAAAAAAGTACAATCACAAAGCTACATATGAGTGTTCAAAAGTAACTGTGGCAGAAATAGAGCATTGTAGAAATAGGATTTATGAAGAATCTGAGAAAATTGCACAAGATATTCAGATTTGCCATCACATAATTCCAGTAGCTCCAAAAAGAAGAAGGCCCACAAAACCAAATGTTGTGCAATGAAAAAAGTTCACCTAAAGTTAATGACTGAAAAGAATAGTACTGTGGTTAAGTGTCGTGGTCTAGTTAGTTACAGATTTGAATCACCTACTTACCAAAATTTTGGCAATCGAGGACGTTCTTCAAAAAATTATGAATTGGAATAGTTACCTTTAGTACGCCACTGACCACCTGAAAATGTCACCAATGTTGAAAGTCTTCTAAAGGCGGAAATTAATGATAACTGTCGGGCAGATCGGTATAAAATTATCATTGTTGGCAATATTGAAAACGCTACACAGATGGTAGAAGACAACGCTGAAGATGTAGAACAGGAAAGTGGTTGTGACTGTTTATGTGAAGAAGATCCTGCGCTTCACCTTTAATGTTTATGGTATTTTCCCAAGTAGGATTACTTTTTTCTAAGTTGATTTAAGAAATATTTTTCTGCTTAAAACGGCTTATATTATATGTAAGTCAAAAGAGAACAAATCCAACAGGCTGGTGAAGCAAAACAGTACAAATCTTCACATTTCAAGCAAAAGTAAACAAATCCATATTATATATCGAAAAAACTCCTATAATATTTTAGCAAAAAAATAAACAAACATTGTAGCATATTCTCTATTATTAAAAAAAAAAAAAAAATTAACAAAAAAAAATCAAAATTTTTCCAAAATTGTGGCTACAGCGAAAAATATAGCTTTATGCATAATTAGTTCAAATGGATTTGTTTACTTTTGCGTGAATGCTCCTCATTTGTTGGACTCCACAATGGATCATTTAAGGTTTACACTAAATACTGGGTCATCGGATGAAAGTTGTCAGAAGATGAAGACAGTGATGTTAGCTTAGGAGCACAACAGCTCTCTGATTAAGAATCGGAAGAAAATTTGATTTATGTCTCTATTTGTATGTATTCTTGTAATATATAAGTTTTTAATACCGCCTCATTTTATTATTATTATTTATAAACACATAAAAAGGAATATTATTTAGAATAAAATTCACATCGTAGTACCTAGTTAGTAATTTACCATAATACATAATTTAAAATAAAAAAAGAATATAAATATAAATTACTAACTAAAAATGCGACCGCTTCTGCTTCTGACGTCACACCTTCGCGCAGGGTCGAGCACGTGGCTGTACCAATCTCATCTTGGGCCGGCTATAGTAGTTCCACGTATTATTGGAAGAAATATTTACATTCCATCGACCTCGAAAACATTATAAATTCATCTTCTCATAAAGGTACCATTTCGGTAGCCGCGACAAGAGACAGGAGACCACTGAGGAGACCAGTAGGACGACAGATGCATAAATGTTACGCTTTGTAATTTCGGAAGCTTAAAGAAGTGTCGCGCGACACTTGCAAATAACCATTCGAGGGAACGATCAGCGTTGCCAGACCTACTGTTTTTACGTAGATCCAGTGTTTTTGTCTCTAGTAAATTTTGTTCTGAATTTATTAAGTTTGCCTCATTCTTCAGTAAATGGTTAAAGAATATTTTCTCTAGTAAATTTTCTGCAGTAAAAGCAGCGCAATAAGCATCCACTACTGTAGGTTGGCTCCATAAAAAAAACATCAAGATAATCGTTGTTTTTATTTAAAATGAAACAAAGAATTAATAGGGCATCATAAAAAGAACATGCATATGCACTACGGATGTTATGTTATGTTATGTTATGTTGATAATGGGGTGTTAATACACTGAGACCTAAAAGATCTATTGTGCCCCCTTCTGTCGCCACTGAACTAAGGAAATGTCTCAATGCCTATAGCGACCCTTCCAATCCTATTTTCTCAAGGAAGTGTATATGCACTACGATTGTGGATTATCTGATTCAGACTGATCTAAAAGAAGTAGATACTTATTATTTTTCATTGGTTTTTTTCCCGTACGTTAAGTATATAATAAAAATGTTTTTATTTGTTTCTATTCTTTGTTTACTTTCTAATTTGGGTAGAAAAAAGTTTATTTTTCGTTTCTTATATACTTGTTTTTTTTATTTACTTCACTGCAAATTATAATTATTTCCCCTGTATTAAAATCTACTGTTCAGATCTACGGTTTTTTTTTACCCATATTGTTCCAAAATCTGGCAACGCTGCCTAGATCGAAAGAAATTTCCATCCTAATCACCCTCAAAATGAATCGATGCTCGAGGACAGTGACCCCGAGAGCGACATCCAGCAAACCTTTGCCCCGAGGCAGATTCAGAAGTGTCTCCAGGAAGTGTCGTCTTGACGACACTTCTCGTGTCGCGCCGTGCGAATTGTGTTTCATATAATTGTATGTATTTTAGAAGCGACACTTCTGGGTCGCGTCGGCGGTCGTATGTCGCGTCGGCGGTCGTCTGTCGCGCCTACCGAAATGGTACCTTAACACTACAAACGCATCTTGGCTTTGCGCACACTTTTGTCTCTTTGCCGCACACACCTGTCTCGTAGTATTGTGAGAAATTGCCAGCTTTATGATGCGGAAAAGTGTGCCCCAGAGAAAGGTAATTTGAGAGAATGAATTTTTAGTTATACCTGATGAAGAAGTAACTACTAGTACTCAAATATTACTTCAAAACTTTGTTGAGTTAAGCATTTATGCAACTTCTTGCCAGGAAGGTATATTGTTATATATCCAATAAACAATTTCGTATACTAATCTTCTAAAAGTTTAATAACGAGGATGCAGTAGTGTAAGCATATAAAAAATTAATTTGCACAAATTAGGAATTAGGTGTAGGATAATACTCGACTCTAATATATTTATAACAAGCACATTAAATCCGAAAGCGGAGGCACACCGTTTTTAGCTTATCTCAGACAGTTTAAACAAATTTATGCAAGTTGAAACAAGAAACCGCAGCAAGTGGCCTCTGAATTACCCATTACCATTTTAGTCCTCTTGATTTTAACGTTGATTACAGCATTTAACTCTTAATTTAAATAAAGAAATATTTTTCAAGGTTTAATTTTTTTTTTTTGACAATCCGCTTAAAGCAACTTTTGGGAATTTAAAAACAAGAGAGAAACGTTTTTGATACTAAATTTAAAAGATCATTGCTAAGGCAGATTAAGAAGTTGAAGGAATGACAATAGAAACAAAATTATTCCAGTTCAAGTTATATTATACTTTTCATAACATAATCCCTTCCAAGTTCAACTTTGTTTAATGTCTTTAAATAAAGCATTTATAAACCCTTTTATTCGATTGGAATATTTTTTGGCAATGAGAAGTTTTTAGCATTTTGGAAAGATTTGGAAGTCAAATTACAAAATGTGATATAGATACAGTGATGGCGTGACTTTACAAAATAATATTTTTAAAACAAGTTTGTAATTTTTATCAAGAAAATGCCCATAAGAACTGACGTGATCGTAAAAAGGGACACTTGTAAAAAGAATAAAAATTCTAATTTTAACTTTAAATAATACATTTTTATTTTTATTTTCCAAACGAAGGCCAATGGTGTCTTATTTAAAAATAATGAGTAAACTCAATAATGGGAATTCAGATATTTTTCTTCCTATTGTAGGAATATTGTCAGGGTAACACAATTATACACCTTTTGAACTAATAACACCTTATATTTAATACTTTTAAGGAATAAGTAACAATGAATCAATCAATAATCGTACATGAACTTATATACTCATATCATGCGTAATACATTCTTTAGAGAGTTGAAGTGTTTCCAGTACGTTAACATAAACGTGAACGTCAACGCACAAAAATAACGTTTACGGTATAGTCCAAAATATGAGTTGAAGTTGTTAAACGCATCGTGACATTTACGTGTCATGACAGATAATGACAATTATTATTAGGATTTCTTCATTTCCAATTAAAAGGCGATTTTAAATCAGATACTAGGTCTTGAATATGATTGACTACACTGATGTAAATCAAAAACAATGACGTCATATTGAATATAGTCTTGAAATGGTCAAGTTTAACATGACTACAGCAAAAACGTGGTCATCACAGGTATGAAATGTCAAATGAAATGACAAATGTAAAACTTTTACTTTAGTCATTAAATTATTGTTTGGTTGTGTTTATGAAGGGGCATTTTCGTACTTTGGCGTAACGCGTGCCAACAATTACGCCTAAAGCGAGACGTTTGGTAACCCTAGCTGAGTACATAGATATGGACGCAATTAAAGGTTTTTGTAAATGAAAAGCAAATTTATTTTTGAAGATAGCTAAGATGGCAAAAGGTTTAATAAAAGAAACTGCAACACCAATTTTCTCTTCAACCGTGATCAGTACACAAAACACATATTTATTAACCAGCTTTAAAAAAGGAAGAGGTTCTCAATTCGTCGTAATATATTTTTTATGTATGTTCAGCGATAATTCTTTAACACGTTGTCCGATTTTAATAATTCTTTTTTGTTAGAAAGGGTACTTCAGGGGTGGTCCTATATTAATTTAGTCAAAACCTAATAAATGAGTCCATTAGAAAATCCTTAAACTCTTAATTTTTTATGTATGTTTAGCTGTAATTCTTTACAACGAGATAACTCAGATGTGATGATGGCATCTGCACGATTTTGAAGTCGGTTTTTTTAAAATACTTTTATAACTGATGTCATGCGCATTGTCAAGTTAGTGTCAATATAAACCAAACATTTTTAAATCAGATAATATAACGTCATTATAATGACGTAAGCACTTGGTCACATTTCTAGTAACTGATTTAAAATCGCCTAAAATAGAGGTTATGTTATTTGCGTTACGTGCTCCGAGCAATTACTACTAGAGGGAGTCTTCCCCCCTTCCCCGCGCTAAATTTTGTTAGCAACATCTACTCCCCCCGAGGGGGGAAATACCTCTTCTGTAATTGGCTTATTTAATCAGCGTTGCCAAGTTTGACAGTGAAGTTGTGACCTCGTTCTGACACTTTCTGACACATGTCAATTATTGATTTGTATTTTACGAAAAATATAATTATTTATAGCCTTGTAAGGGTTTTAAATGTATATTGAAGATTTATTATCTGTAATATTATGGTGAAAACATGCTTTATGTGTAAAAGACCTGTTGAAAATGCTTCTTCAAGATTATATCATAGGTAAGTACAAATACAACTTAATTACCAGAGGCGGTGCATTAGGCAATCACCTTTAATTTGCAATTGAACTTTCTTATTTTCGAAAAAGTAAAATTAAGAGGGAATAAATCCCAGCTAAGTTCGTCTTCATCTGTATCATAATGATTATAGTAAAGGTTTAAGAGAGAGGTTAATTACGTATAATTATTTTAATAACACATCTTTGTAAAGTTTATTGTTATTTTTTTTAGGATTCCTTTTCTTGATATGAGAAAGAAATACATGGTTCCAAAATTTAAGAATTCAACAAGTGACCACCTGAATACCTTTTTATGCTAATGAACATTTTTATTATAGACCTCAGGGGAGGAAAATATTAAAGAAAAATGCAATTTCGACGAAAGAAGTATAATAATCAATCCTGTCACTACTTCTACACTATATTCATCTGCTACTAAAATACTAAAACAGCAAGTAAGTGGAGAAACTTAAGTTTCTTTCAAAAAGAATGTTTAAGGAAAAAGGCATAGCCATTTTTTTGTTGACACTTTTTTTTAACTAACCTAAAAGACTAATTTTGTGTATTGTTTAAATTTTCATTTTTTGTACTTAATTTGTTTTAGGTTTAAACAAAATGAACTTCTAAGAATATCCCAAAAGAGCTAAGGAAGGTTTTAAAATTCATAAGAAAACTATTCATAGCCAAAAACATAAAATAGTCTTCCTGTCCAAAATTTAAATAGGTATAAATATTTAGATATTATGAGTGATTTTTTATTCTATAAATAGATTATAATTTGCTTCTAAATCACTACCTAATGAACTATATTATATAGTACAAAACTAAACAAGAATATCACATTATTCATGTTTTTTTTTAATTTCCTTAAAAACGTCCCAAAAAAATGTGAATATTTATTATTGGAGTTTACATCGTTATGCTGAAACAATACTAGAATAACTTAAATAATGTGGATTTTGACTATTTTGAGTTATGCAGATCATTATGATCTAAAAAAATGTTTTTCTGGTGCTATAGTCAGGTATAAAAACATTCATTTATTTAAACACAGTTGCAATGTTTAGTTTTTAAGTTAAAACCTCTTAGGACATCCTGAAATGACTTTTTTCGTTTGATGTGAGATTAATTATTCTACATGTTTGTTGGTGAAATAGGATATATTAAGATGTCTTACTGTTTTCTCTGATTATCTAAAAAGTTAGAACAATATACAAAGACTGTTATAACATAAAAGAGATATACCTTTACTTAAACACACAATTAGTCAGTTCATTTTTACGGTAATTTAAAGCAGAAATCCAGAAAACTTCAAAAACGTGTTTAAATGTTTTTTTACTATAACAAGGACATAATTATTAAAAAAACTTGGCACATTAACATTGACGATAGGTTTTTATAATATATATTATACAAATCACAACGAACTACACAAAATGACATTATTAATAATTTTACAATAAAAAAGTTAAGTACAATGATGACATTAAAAGTTGAGTTTCTCGAAATAATTTTTTTAAATTGTCTCAGTACCTACCTAGTATTTTTCTAGCACAATGATATATGAATGTGCATTGTGTGATATCTTATATTTTAGGAATAAAATGATATATTTTTTTGCAGGTTTCTGTTAACAACGATTCCAAGAACTTTTGAAAATATTATTAAAACGGCCTTTTGCAAATATAATTCTCAATTAAGGGCTTCTGATCTAACATTAAATTTTTATTCTCCATAACGTTACAGCTTCCTAAGAAGAAAGTTTAACAAGACTTACCAGACCCAAAATATCAAAGTTTTACTAACCAATTGATGGTTCTACTGGTTTCCATGGGAAAATTCTCCTCGAAACTACTAAAAGAAAAGTGACAGAGGCAACCGAAGAAGGCAAAAAGTCTTTTGCAAAACAAAAACTAGCAATTTGATTAAGAATCTAATTATTGTTTGAAGTTGTACCATTAATAATTTTTGATAACGATTTAAGATTATGAAGTTCTATTATGTATTTTATTTACTCTTTGATAACCTATGTTTAAATTTTTATTAGGACCAAAATAAATTATAATTTTCATTTCAACTACAAAAACCCTCATAATTTTAAAAAGGGGGAAAACGTTAGATTAGTTATGTTCAGGAATAAACTCTTTAAATTTTCATCTACTTAAAATGTGTTACTTTTAGAAGGTATGTTATTAACTTTTTATTTGTACTTGTATTAATTTATTTCATTTTATTATCTGTTATATCTTCAAATTAATTTTAATATTAATATTATCTATTTATATATTTTTTATATTCACATATATGTTTTTTTCAGTGAAACAAACGTTTATTAGCTTATTAAATATAATGAATTCATGTTGTTTTATTATATGCTTGTATAAATGATTACTTTTATTTCCTTTTAAAAATGAATTTCGAAAATAAAGCCGAAACGGTGAGTGAGAATTAAAAATTAGACGAAAGTGACGATATTTACTGGAGCTTTCATCTACATGCTCCTTTTTCTAGCCATCTACACCTGAGCCAGCAAGATTCGTCTTCCCTCCATCCTTAAATTCTCCAGATTTACAGAGAAAACGCCGTCCTCCTTAACTTATCCAGACCTTCTTTGACGGGGACTATACCACTACATTATCAGCTTTATTTGTTATCCCGAGCAATTTAAATACATTCGTTATTGCTCATTCTCACCTCTTCTCTTGTAGATTCCGTACTCAGTTTTCTTATTTTTAGTTACGTTTGCACTGCTTTTTTATTTTCACAGCTTTAATTCTATAATGCTGTAACGCTACAATATGGATCCATTTTTGTGGTTTATACTATTTAATGTTATTCCTAAGTGACCAACCTATTATAATAATTAATGATTACTGTATTACAGGCCTGAAGATGTTCCTGTAAGGCCGAAACTAGTCGCTCCTGTATTTATTTATATTAAAATTGATTTTAAGGTTTTATTCTTCAATTGAAAAAATTAGACCTTTACAGTGATTTTGTTTCATTTCCTGCATTAAACACATATAAGATGGTATTCATTTTAAAAATAGTAAAATTAGCAAATTTTTTAGTTTTTTTTTACAATTAAAACGTTTGGACAATGTGTGTTTTTATAGATAAATGATACGCCACTGAACAAGAAGGATGTTTACCTTCCCCCTTGTGCCCGCTTCCTCACTTCCTCCACAGATGTTGCTAACACAACAATCGCCTACAAACTCGTTTTCACGCTCCCTCTATTAGTAATTGCTCGGAGGTTACGTGCATACGCCAAAGCCCGCAAGCTTACGTATGTACGTAGACGTGAACGTGACGGATATTTGAATGCGCATGCGTAGATGTCAATTTTCACGTATACGTTTACGTTTCTAGCTTCACTTCAACTCTCTAATATGATGAATCTATCCGTGATGCATAGCCATAGGCGTGCCGCACGGTCATCCTGACATGTTGTTTGTCCTCAACAACCATACTGCAGAACTTCAACCTGTAATTACATAAAATAATTAAAATTTTGTTGCCATTAGAGAAGCCGCACTCAGTGCGTTCAGGTTGGCAATTAAGTGTTCCTCGTTGCCACCAATCAACTCATTATTGCCATCCAATGCCATTAATAGTTTATTTGGTGCCACTGAGGGCTTTATTGTCGACATAGTGCCGTCAAAGGGCTCATTATTGCCATCAAAGGGCTCATTAGTGCCATTAAAGGGCTAGTTAGTGCCATCAAAGGGCTCATTAGTGCCACCAAAGGGCTCATTAATGCCATCAAAGGGCTCATTAGTGCCATCAAAGGGCTCATTATTGCCATCAAAGGGCTCATTAGTGCCATCAAAGGGCTCATTATTGCCATGAGAGGGCTCAATAGTGCCATCAAAGGGCTCATTAGTGCCATCAAAGGGCTTATTATTGCCATCAGAGGGCTCAATAGTGCCATCAAAGGGCTCATTATTGCCATCAAAGGGCTCATTATCTTACGCGATTTTTTCGATTTCTTCCAATTTCGCTGACTTTCGTCACCTGAAGAACTTGAGCTGCTGCTGGATGTTGAATGTCGTCTCTTTCTCTTTTTTCGGTCTTTCGGCATTATGCACCAATAGAAGCACACAGTTCACCACTTCTGATGTAGGAATATTGTCAGGGTAACACAATTATACACCTTTTGAACTAATAACACCTTATATTTAATACTTTTAAGGAATAAGTAACAATGAATCAATCAATTATCATACATGAACTTATATACTCATATCATGCGTCGTAATACATTCTTCTGATAATATGATGAATCTATCCGTGATGCATAGCCATAGGCGTGCCGCACTATATCAAATCTTCTTTCTAACGTTTTGAAGCCATTTTCATGTTCTAAAACAATAAATAATACATAAATAGGTACCTACTTTGTGACAAAGGTTGGTTACTATTTGTGTTACTTACATAACTAGATCTTACTTTGGTTAATTAAAAAACGCCACATTGGGGTTGTTAAATTAATTCATGTAGCATGTGTTACTAATGCAATATGTTTTCCGACTGATTGTAATATTACAAAATATAATTATTATTGTCCTCAAATTTCACACAAAAACAGCCACCACTATTTCGCTTAGTTCATTTAGAGGATAACACAATCATGAACTCAAAATTTAAAATTTAAATTCAGTATTCTTCGATATACATAAAACTAACTGAAGTTTATATTTACCAACTGTCCACGTCTACTGTCTGTCTCAGTGTTGTCAACCGTACGATTTAAATTGTATTTATATGATTTTTTAACTCTCTGTACGATGTACGATTGCATCAGTGAGATCGTACTTTTTAGTAGGTTTATTTAAATATCTGCAACAACTTCAGAACATAAAACAATAAAAATCAAAAAACTACTTGCAAAAGATTTATAGGCCGTTCGTAATTTCTGAAGGCAGTCATTTTCGTTCTCACTTATCGTAAAGAAATGCTTGCATGCAAAATTTCAGTCACTTTCAAGTGTCAGTCATTGCTTACTTTAAATGTGTTAATTTAAAGTTTCATGTATTTTTCGTTGTAAACATTTTTATAAATAGATAAATAAATTATCATGCCAAAGGTTTTTTTTTATTTTTTTCAATCCATTTAAGTTATATTATGCTATACATGTATCTATTGTACAATTTTTTTGTCGAAATACCATTTTTCTACCCTACTTGTACGATCTCTCAAAAAAAATATTTTGCAATTCTGGTCTGTCTAAAAACGACGTATACCTGTAGTTAACATCTGGACGCATAGATGTTTTCTATCTTTATGTCCCTAATATCTGCAATAAATAATTTAAATAGATAATAAATAATAAAGTTATAGTACTTTAAAAAGTTCACTTTTAAATCAATTATTTAAAACACTCTATTTTTGCGCCATTTACCGCGTCATAATAATGCGCCTATTTCTATTGGTCACTAAAGAAACTGATACCATAACCATCTTGTAACCACCCCATAACACATAAAGTTGATCTTTTTTTTTTAATAGTAACATTTATGATAGTTATCTCTTTGTAAAATTGGATTAAAATTATGTTTTCTTGTCTCAAGACACAAAAATTTCAAAATTTCTTACCATCAACATCGATTGTGGGAAACATTGAAATTTATTTTAAAAAGTAAAGTAAAATAAATATTTGTTTAATTTTGCATTAAATTAAAAATATCTGGTTATATTTTCAAGAACTTGGTCCATATGTGAATTAAAAATAAAACATTCAATTTGATAAAATGTTTATAGAAGCTCCTCAAAATCTAGACATTCAAAAACGATAGTGGGCTCAGGGCTGTTATAAAACACAAACTATTATCTTCCTTTTATATTTATTTTGATGTAAATAAAGACATTCTTGAATTGTTTCTGTTTTAAATTTGATATAAATTTATAAAACGTAGTTGATCAACTAGTAGGTAAATATTAATACTAATAAGTTTGTATTAGTTTTAGGTGGAAAACAAGGCATAAAACTGGATTCATTTCAAAAATATGGGTAAAAACTTGACAATAAAACAAGAAGTTTTTATAAATATACCACCTAAAATCAAAAATACCAAAAAGGATTGCAAATTTGAAACTCTTATTCTCATTCCATATATAAATGTTATTAATTACTCAAAATATAATAATAAAGTTGTTTATTTTATTCTTTTTAAACAGGAATGTATAAATAAATTACCTACAATAGGTTCAAAAACTTCATATGTATTATATACAGAATGGCCCAAAAGTCTGGAAACGGCCAATTATCTCGTAAATTGCTAGGCCTAATTGTACAAAATTTTACACCTATTTTGGGATACGGTGATTCCAGATTTGATATTTGCAATGTTTCCAGATTTGCCGTTTTTCTTAAATTATTAGTCACTTTGGTTTTTCAAATTTATCACCCTGTATATTCAATCATTATTGGAATCTCCTATTCATTACGAGTTTAACCATATGTAACACTTATAATTTTATGTAGTCTGAAAGGTTTTAAATAAATAAAATAAGTCTGGCAACGAGTAATTGTCTCAATAAATTTTTTAATACAAACTATTTTCAACTACATTAACATTGAAAGATAATAACATTTTTAAAATAATGATTACTTTATCAAGTGTTCAAAATGTGCTCCATTTGTGAGTTGACAGTACCCTAATTGATGGTAGAATGCGTCTACCACATTTCTCCATGATTGTTTTATTTATTTAAGACCTTCCAGACTACATAAAATCATAATTGTCACATATGGTTGAACTGGTATTGAATAGGAGATTCCAATAATGACAGAATATACAGGATGATGAATTTGAAAAAACCAAAGTGACTAATAATATAAGAGAAACGGCAAATCTGGCAACATTGCAAATATCAAATCTGAAATCTCCGTATCCCAAAATAAGTGTATCCCAAATTTTGTACAATAAGGATTAGCAATTTACGAGATAATTGGCCGTTTCCAGACTTTTGGGCCACTCCATATATTGTAACGGTTGGAACCGTTATTCGCTATTTTGACACAATCACCTCTACTCAAATGTCATTTGTCGTTTATGCCTTGTGTCAAAAGTTCGTATTTCATTTGATTTGAATATATCAACTCGATCACATTCATTTTAATATCTTGGTCATCCGATGTACTAATTGATTTTTATCTATCGTAAATTCCATCTTATTTTATAAGGTAAGTTTTATTGCTAATATATTGTTAAAATTACAAGGATTTCTTAAATAAATTGTCAAGTATTGTACATAACCTCAATATCAACAATGGATAACACATGTTCGTTTTATAATAATTTATATATTATTGTTTTTCGGAATAAGATATTATGCTTTACAATGTTTAAATATGTTAAATTAGATTTTTCCTCTTCATATTAATTTTAGTTTCTATGAAATTATTCATTTAATAGTTTTAAATTGTTCATTTAATCGTTAAAGCAATTTATCTAAATCCTGTTCCAAATTCCTATTTCCTGTCTTAACACTTTAAATCTTTCTTTTTAGCATGGCTATATCTAGACGGTTTATTTGGATTTATATCTAGACATTTTGAGTTTCTATCAAGAAGTTTGATGGTTTTTATACCTAGAAGTTTGTATTGGTTTTGGTAGAATCTGAAGACATGGGTTGATTCATCTCTAGAAGATCTAGACAGTTTCTAGTTTAAGTTAGAATGCCAAATATCACGAGATCATTCAAGTTGCAGAATTACGAATAAGGATCCCGAATCCCTTTGAAGAAGTTGCCTGAAGATATACCATGCGATAAACATTCCTTATATTACCTCCTTTTAACAACAGATAAGTGCTTTTGAATAAATCATCTTAAATTTGAATTTAGTAAAACTGTGTGAATTAGAATTTGTTACTACCTTATCTAAAGCATGATTTAATAGTATATTACATTACGAGTGTGGAAAGTGACATTTTTCACACGAGTGGGAAATACACTTTTCACACAAGTGATGTACAATATTTTTCCTACGACCACAAAATAATTTCATCAAAAAATGTAAAACCAGATTATTATAATAATTAAAATGTATTTAAAAAAATAATCAACAATAATCGTATTTATTAAATTTTCATAATTTCTAAACAAATAAAAAAATAAAAAAAAAAATAAAAAAAAAAAATTCTGGCACAGCCAGGATTCGATCGCGGTCGTTGGACGGTCTCAAATTGCAAAGTTGATGCTCTAACCAACTGAGCTAACAGGCCTTACGGTAATTGATTGATCTAATCGCTTATGTATTTAACCAGAATAAAAAGCAAATATATCTTAGTTATTTTAAAAATAATTGTTAAAGATAAATATCTAGGATCTAATTTACAATAATTTAACAATCATATCGATTTTAGCATTAATATGGACATTACATAGATCAAAATAGAAATTATGTGTTTGACATTTTCTGACAGCTACTGCGGAAAGTAGCATATTCTCACTTGGGTGGAAAGTAAATTCTTATTCATACGCGTGTGATATAGGGCACTTTCCATAGGTCTATATAGTGTGATATGTGTCACTTTCCTAAGTGGTCGTAGGAAAATATAATTTGTTAGTAGTTAGTGATTTTCTATTTTTTTTTTATCACTAATCCAAAGTCAAGTATAGTGAGCTATAAATATAGTGGTGCCCAACTTCTTTTTCAAAGTTAGTCCAGTTATTTAATAACCTAACCCACGCCCAATCAATTGAGCTCAAACACATTATAACAAATAGATAAAATATCAAGTATCACGTTACAATATAGAAAAAGTTTCGAGTTAGATGTATGCGAAAAATGTATATATTTAGTTTATCTTATAAAGAGAAGTGCTAAGTTCAGCTGAAAGTGGGAGGTTCATTATTTGGGCATCGAAAAGGAGTCTGATGTTTAGTTGGGGCAGTTTTCTTTTCGGAAGAAGAGGCATCTATGGGGCCGCCAGGGGGTTTGTAGGGTGTTTTTGGCGTGGGAGTTTGGGCCATTCAGGGTTCGAGAGATGTATTGTTTCCTGAGGAGTTGGAAAAGGTCTAAGATGGGGGTGTTGTTTGTTTGTTTGTAGACTCGTCTACTGGACAGCGAAAAGGAAGATATTGGCATCGTCGGAGAATACGTCTCTCTAGTGTGGTGAGTCTGTGAGCTAGACGGGGGGAAAGAGTGCTGTATGGTACCGCATTTAGCAATGGGACGGATATATGCATTATAGGTGTGGATGAGGGTTTCTGGGTTACATCGACCAAAGCAATAGCGATTACATAAAGCTCCGAGGAGTCTTATTCTCTAAACATTTACAGAGGTGCTGCAATAGGTTGTACAAAATAATTGGAAAAAATCTGTAATAACAAGATAGGAAAGTCATGTGTTGGACACATCAGATTTTTTATTTTGCTAACACCCATGCAACATCATGCCGTCATTATGACGTGATTTTTTGGTGTGCGTTACGTCATTTGATGACGTGAAAATAACGTTATGGTAACGTGAGAATGTCACAGCAAAATGACGTCATTCCATACCGTCATTTTGACGAATCGATATAACGTTAAAGTAACGTGTATATCGGGTGTCCTAGGCTAGGCAAATTGACGTCATTATCACGAATCTACCTAACGTCAAAGTGACATCTATATTGGGAGTCCCAAGGTTGGATGGAATTATTTAAAATACTAAGCAGATGAAAGTTATTTATTTAATCCAAAAAACACATGAAAAATATATTATAAAAAATAAATTACACTGTTAAATAAAAAAGTCATGTGCAAGAAACCAAAAGGAATAAAATGACAAAAAATATTAGAGGAACTGACACAACATACCTAAAATTGTATATTTGATTTTAATTGGGGGTGGGCAAGCATGCCTTACGATTTCATTATCTTCAGTATCATCGAATGACAGCTTTCTAGTTGGCTTCTGTTTTCTTTTAGTAGGTACTTTATCAGCCTCGGAATGTAGATCTGAGGTAACTTCGACATTTTTTAATTTGGTTCATCACTTATCATTATCATCTAAAATAAAAGATTTATTAAAATACATATCACTGAAAATTCTTAAAGATAGAAAGTAAATTGTGTATCTAATTGTAAAATTTGAGGGGATTACTTCACCGGACATTGAGGTAGTAGCCCCAAAAACTACTTTCTCAGTTATTAAAAAAAAGATCATATATTCTGTGAGATGATAAAAGGTATCTAAATCAAGTAACCCCCTACAAATCTTTAAATTTTTAAATAAACTATTAAAAAATACCTTGAAAGAACTAATAATTAAAAAATAAAAGTATAACATTTCTCACCAGTCTTATATTATATTATATTTATTTATATATTTCTTTATAAAGGCGGTCAAGACTTGTTTTTTACGCAGCATCAGCTATTTTCTGCTCACCTCACAACCGCCAGACCGTCATCATCCGGTTTTTTAAACTCAACAATGCCATACATCTGTAAAATGCCAAATTCGGTTTAATATACTTTATTATTTTGTCACATTCTATTTTTTACCTTTTTCTAAAACATCTTATCAAATAAAGTACAATTTAAAAATGCACCACGTTCACGAGGTCACGGCTGTCACAAGAATCATGAAGATGGAGGAAACAGGAAACAACAATGACAAGTGACATATGACATTGCCAGAAATATACGAAAAAATAACGTAATTATGACGAATTCCAAGTGATGTCTATTCTATGTCATCAATGCGACGTTACTGATTAGGATATTGAATTTCGCATAAATAAATACTAAAAAATTACGTCATAATGACGAGTCTGTCTAGACATCTAATTAAAGTAACAAAAACGACGTCAAGGTAACGTCATTAATTGGGATAGTGACGTTTCTGACGAGTAAACCCAAAAAATCACGTCATAATGATGGCACCTTGCTGCTTGAGCAATACCATCAATAAAAATAATATTTGGAAATATCTTCTAAAAAGTGTAGCTCTTAGACAGCAACATCTCTTGAAAATGCTTTATCAAGCCTGAGAATGATATGCTGCCACTGTCCTAAACGTTTAGCATCTTGTAAAAAACAGTTACAATAACAAAATTGTGGTTCAACAAAAAAATAATATTAGTAACTCTTCATCTAACATTAAAACTCTGAAAAAACAAATTTTTAATTTCTACAAGTTAAAGGTAATGTGTAATTATTATTGATGTAAATATTTATGGCTGTAACATTTTATATTATAGAAATTTGTATTGAAATAAACTATATTCTGTAAAATACGGGTTTTGACTAGTTTACAATAAATATTACCAGAAGTAAATAATTTTACTTATACTAGGAGCTTTATAAAGACTTTGAATTGATTTCTCTTTGTGTTTTCTGTAGTTTTACATCTGATTAATATCCCGTTTTATAACCTGGAATGAAGTTAATCTTGCTTTAATGTACTCAGGTACTTTTTTTCACATTACTTTAATTATTTTCACCAATTAAGACGGAATTTGCACGTGAAAATTTGTTTGGCGGTTTCCATGGTAACAGTGAAAATGCACCGAAAATCGTAATAAAATAACGAACTTCCTTGCTTCCGATACTTCATAACAATATGGACAACGTTGCTCGATATAAATTTGATATTTTCAGGCGTCATCTATATAAGATTGCCTGAACCTAAAATTACAGGGATTACACCTGTTTTATGTAATGTTGGTTGCGTTTTTTGGGTTAAAATTAAAAAATTTTGTGCATATAAGACTGGAAAATGAAAGCAAAAAATGAAATATTTCTTATGCGGAGCCTCTAATGGGAATATATTCTAGTTCCTGAAATAGTTTTTATAGCGATTTATGATGACTTTTTTACATGTAAAATTTTCACAAATTCGTTATTTTCTTCATTCTCTCAATTTTTTTTCACTTTAAAATATATTCAGGAACTAGTTCAATACTATTAGAATATTATAAAAGCAAATCCGCATATATTCATTGTCTAGAAAGCCCGTCTTATATGTTGAAAAATTCTCCTATGCTAATACATTTGCTAACGCCGCCTTAAAAAATATTAATTTCACATTGACTTACATAGAAAATTAACGTCACTAATGTCGAGCCGCCAACTACAGTCAATTTAAAGAACTTTATAAAAAGAAAGACGTAAATTTGAAATTAGTCCATTGTCGATTTGCTTCCTTCTCTCTATTTTTCATATGTTATACTTACCTCTAGTCTTCATAGTTATACTAAACCACTGCCTATATTACCATTTTATGTGGCGTTGGTAATTGCAAGGTTAGTTAACATTTTTGATTTTTGGATTTCATTCTTATAATTACGACTAATAACTTTTGTGGTGGTGTCTTCTTCTAACAATTTTATTCACCTATATTTGGCCCAAATTGGGAGACGTTGTGTTACTTTTTTATTATCATCTTCATATTTTTCAACCTCATTGTATTAAATTTGGTTTCTTTCTTTCTTTCTGCGACTGTTGTCATCTATGACGCTTGCACAAATAAGGTGTCTAAATATTAATAGTTGTAAAGGCCCATAAAAAAAATCCTCATGCAACATGTCGTGGAATTATAAAGACTATAGAGAAGGAGGCGAATCGGCAATGGTCAAATCAAAGTATATATCCTTTGGTCAAATTTCAAACTTCCGTCCTTCTTTTTATAAAGTTTACGAAATTGACTGTAGTTGTCATGTCTGACAGCGCAGTCAATTTTCTATGTAAGTCAATGTAAAATAAAGTGATTTTTTAAAAAATTGATGAAAAGAATCAAAATAATGTGAAAAAAAGAACCTGAAAACAAGTAACATGAGTGACAAAAAACATCAAAGCAAGATTTATGTCGTTTCAGATTGTAAAACAGGATAAAAATCAAATGTAAAACTAAAGAAAACACAAGAAGAAATCAATTAAATGTCCTTTTAAAGCTTTTAATGTAAGTAAAATAATGGAAAAATCCGCCGACGGTCGAACGGGCTATTTTTTTTTTTTTTTTTTTTTTTTTAACGATTTTAGACCTTCTGAAACACATTTCAAAATACTTTTTTTGCCCTGCAAACGCTATAAAATATTTTTTTCTTACCTTAAAACTATTAAAATGTGTCCTCCAATTTCGATGTTGAAAAAATTTGAACTACATCATTTTGATTAATTTCTTGTTATAGAAACTGCTAAATAATAACACTAGACCATCCATAATGCAATAAACCATCCAAATTTTTTCATAAACAGTATTATTTTCTTAATTTATGACAAAGTTATATTTCGTCAAAATGATCAAAATTTCATAACCGCAATGACAATTGACTTCGGCAGTGTGACATGTGTCTAAAAGAAATACAATGTTGCCATATCAATTATGTATTACATAGCAATGGTAATTTTTACCTATGCCCTGCGTTGTACCAGGCCAACCAATTGACTTCGGTATCAGAAAAATTATATAAAACTAACAATTTAAAAAATACCCATATCAAGATCTTCTTCCTCACTCTCATCGGCAGAATACTCTTCGACGTCAATATTGATATTTTCTAAATTGCAAGGATTATACAATTTTCCCGCCAGTTTTAAAAACTCTTCAACTCGACAAGTATTGTCTAGTTGACAGCGTTTATAAAACATATACCTAGCCAAATTACCTGGTATGTGTGCCTTTTTTCGTCCATTTGACATTGTAACGACCTTCGCATGTCTCCATGAAGACTCAATAGCATTGGTATGGCAGCCGGTTTCGGGATCTTTGAACGTGATTGAGTGATTCACAGTAAGGTGGTTATATCCACGATCACCGAGAGAACTGTATGCTTTCCAACAATCAGAGTAGATAGTGGTACCCTTTTCAATCCATTTTTCAATGAGAGGGATAAGAGTATCACTATCTCTTTTTTCCACGGCAACCATGAATACCCTACCAGTTCCTCTTTCAAAACCTCCAAAAACCCACTGTCCTTCGACATGATGGCCTCGATTATATTTACGTTTTCCGAATTTTGATTCGTCTATCTCGACAATCATGCCGGGCCCACCAAGTTTTTGAGGATTTTGCAAACAGGATTGTAAAACCACCTCCCTGCAAAAACTCGCCCAATCAACAACAGTTGACTTGTTGATTTTAAGTTCAATCCCGATATAAGTCAAAGGCATATTTCTAACCCAGAAATTGACTAACCCAAGTATTTGGAAAAATGACAATTTTGACTGGGAAAAAAATGTGCCTTTTTTTAATAATACCTTAAAATTGCATCTAACGGCCTTTGCTTTAGGCTTTTGATGCAATTTTCTACAATACCAATACCACTGGTCAAGGCTAAAAAGTTATTTTAATTGAAATTATTTATTGAAATTTCCAAACATTGAATAGTACTTACGATTCATGATTAGAACACAGCTTCATTGGGCTGTTACACCGCCGACACAAGTATTCTCCTTCAACAGGTACAAGTTTATATTTCAACAAAAAAGCGTGCAGATTATCATTATTTCTGCACGCTTCAAAAATGTCCACAATTGTAACGTTATTTGCCATTTTAAATCAAATACCAAAAAAAATCAATACAAAAGAGCAAAATCAATATGTATACTACAATATCTAACCCTTCTTGACGTACACTCAAGCAAGCTCAATATTGGCGGTAAATCAAAATACATCAATGTCATTGTCATAACACAAAAATTCATCTTATATCTAATGGACTTTATTCTTTAATTTATACAGACAACGGACTTATCTAACAATATTCGTTCGAAAACATTAAAAAAAACGTTTGTTTGGTTAAATATAAATGTAAAATATATTAAAGAAAATATAATTATTTTCCTAATGTTCAAATTAAAACTAAAAAAAAAACCTTAACTAACCCAAACTAACAATATACAATAAGAAAATAAATCAAAAACTTTGCCGACACCAAAAAATTTTAAACCATACCTGGCTACACCTACCGGCATAAACTCCAACGGCCTGGACACAGCTCAAATCGAAAAAAAAAACTAACCTAACTAACCCTTATTAGCGTCTAGCCAGTAAACCTCGATCCCAACTTTAAACGAACGTGTTTTGTATCGTGGGCATCTAATAATAAGAAAATATACAATAAGAAAAGGAAGAAAAGACTTCTGGTAAGATGGCGGCTTCGCCGCCACCAGAAAATTTTTAAACCATACCTGGCTACGCCTACCGGCATAAACTCCAACGGCCTGGACACAGCTCAAATTAAAAAAAAAAAACCTAACCTAACTAACCCTTATTAGCGTCTAGCCAGTGAACCTCGATCCCAACTTTAAACGAACGTGTTTTGTATCGTGGGCATCTAATAATAAGAAAATATACAATAAGAAAAGGAAGAAAAGACTTCTGGTAAGGTGGCGGCTTCGCCGCCACCAGAAAATTTTTAATCCATACCTGGCTACGCCTACCGGCATAAACTCCAACGGCCTGGACACAGCTCAAATTGAAAAAAAAAACCTAACCTAACTAACCCTTATTAGCGGCTAGCCAGTGAACCTCGATCCCAACTTTAAACGAACGTGTTTTGTATCGTGGGCATCTAATAATAAGAAAATATACAATAAGAAAAGGAAGAAAGGACTTCTGGTAAGATGGCGGCTTCGCCGCCACCAGAAAATTTTTAATCCATACCTGGCTACGCCTACCGGCATAAACTCCAACGGCCTGGACACAGCTCAAATTGAAGAAAAAAAAAACCTAACCTAACTAACCCTTATTAGCGTCTAGCCAGTGAACCTCGATCCCAACTTTAAACGAACGTGTTTTGTATCGTGGGCATCTAATAATAAGAAAATATACAATAAGAAAAGGTAAAAAGGACTTCTGGTAAGGTGGCGGCTTCGCCGCCACCAGAAAATTTTTAATCCATACCTGGCTACGCCTACCGGCATAAACTCCAACGGCCTGGACACAGCTCAAATTGAAAAAAAAAACCTAACCTTACCTTACCAACTCTCATTAGCGTCTGGCCAGTGAACCTCGATCCCAACTTTTAACGAACGTGTCTTGTATCGTGAGCATCTTATAATAAGAAAATGAAAGAACAACTTCTTGTAAGGTGGCGGCTTCGCCGCCACCAGAAAATTTTTAAACCATACCTAGCTACGCCGACCGGCATAAACTCCAACGGCCTGGATACAGCTCAAATTTAATTTTTTTTTTAATATTAGGTAAGTATGATTGTACGTTAATTACGGCATGTCGGCCGTAATTAACGTACAATCATCATGAAATAAAAAGACGGTTATCTGTGATTACTGCAAATGTTTTCACTTTGAGATCCAAATTTACCTGCTGGCCAGACACTATGTAATTTTTCAGCCAACTTTCACTAACCGAATTATTTCCTGACTTATATGTTTTCTTACTCGATTTGGCAACACCGCATTTATAGAAACTAGACACATCAATTGTCATTAAAAATAATTTAATGTTTATTTATTTTTCTAACAAACTTAAAATGAAAAATAAGAAAATTTGATCGTTTATGAAAAAATTTGATACGGTTTATTGCTCTATGAATGGTCTTATATTGATATTAGCCGTTTCTACAACAAGAAATCAGTGAAAATGGTTTATTTCAATTTGTTTTATGATGGAGACCCAACAACAAATTTTAAGGATTTTCAGGATTTTAAGGTAAAAATTTTTTTTTAAATAAGTGTTAGCGGACCCAAAATTGTTATGCATAGTGTGTTTCCAAGTGTCTAGAAACTCTTTATAACATTTCAATAGTTATATCCGCCGTTCGAGTGTCGGCGTATAATACCAAAATAATGTATTTATGTCTAAATATAATATTTATTGTAAACTAGGGACAATATGTATCTTACGAAGTGTAGTTTATTTTATTATAAGTTTCTATAACATAAAATTTTACAGTTATAGATTCTGACTTACAAACAACAATAATCATGCAATAAAATTTAACTTACTAGAAAAGAAAATTTGTTTTTTATAGAGTTTTAATGTTAGGTAAAGAGTTGCTACTGTTATTATTTTTGGACCCCAATTGTGTCATTGTAAATGTTTTTTATAGGATACTAAATGTTTAGAACAGTGGCAACATATATATCGTTCCTAGTGCCGATAAAGCACTTTCTAGAAATGATGCTGTTCTATACTTTTTAGAAGATATCATCAAATATTATGAGACTATTGTTACTGATGGTACTGTTAGCAAAATAAAAAGGGGAAAGCTGAAATTAAAGGATGAGGTAATACCATGTACATTCCCAAATCTCCCTTTACACTTCTATTACAACAATAAAAAATCTGTTAACTGTGTTTTATTTTACTCTTAAAACTATATATTGGTTCAATTCAAAACAAATTTGCCACAAAATTGAACTTATTACATTTCAGCAATTAAGAAACCTTTTCGAATTTGGTCATACATACTTAACTTGTATTTTATATAGATAAAATTAAATAATTTATCAATTAAAACATGCAAGACTTATTTAGAAATAAATACAACAGTATGTTCTGTGCTTTATTTAGCTGCAAACAAGTTTATTTTTTATTATTTTAACCTCCGAGCAATTACTAATAGAGGGAGCGTGAAAACGAGTTTGTAGGCGATTGTTGTGTTAGCAACATCTATAGAGGAAGTGAGGAAGCGGGCACAAGGGGGAAGGTAAACATCCTTCTTGTTCAGTGGCGTATCATTTATCTATAAAAACACACATTGTCCAAACGTTTTAATTGTAAAAAAAACTAAAAAATTTGCTAATTATACTATTTTTAAAATGAATACCGTCTTATATGTGTCTAATGCAGGAAACGAAACAAAATCACTGTAAAGGTCTAATTTTTTCAATTGAAGAATAAAACCTTAAAATCAATTGTATTATAAATACAGGAGCGACTAGTTTCGGCCTTACAGGAACATCTTCAGGCCTGTAATACAATAATATTTAATTATTATAATAGGTTGGTCATTTACGAATAACATTAAATAGTATAAACCACATAAATGGATCCATATTGTAGCGTTACAGCATTATAGAATTAAAGCTGTGAAAATAAAAGAGCAGTGCAAACGTAACTAAAAATAAGAAAACTGAGTAAGGAATCTACAAGAGAAGAGGTGAGAATGAGCAATTACGAATGCATTTAAATTGCTCGGGATAACAAATAAAGCTGATAATGTAGTGGTATAGTCCCTGTTAAAGAAAGTCTGAATATGTTAAAGAGGACGGCGTTTTCTCTGTAAATCTGGGGAAAGTAAGGATGGAGGGAAGACGAATCTTGCTGGCTCAGGTGTAGATGGCTAGAAAAAGGAGAGTGTAGATAAAAGCTCCAGTAAATATCGTCACTTTCGTCTAATTTTTATTCTCACTCACCGTTTCGGCTTTATCTTCGAAATTCATTTTTAAAAGGAAATAAAAGTAATCATTCATACAAGCATATGATAAAACAACATGAATTTATTATATTTAATAAGCTAATAAACGTTTGTTTTAATGAAAAAAAAAAACATATGTGAGTATAAAAAATATATAAATAGATAAGATTGATATCAAAATCAATTTGAAAATACAACAGATAATAAAATGAAATAAATTAATACAAGTACAAATAGAAAGTTAATAACATACCTTCTAAAAGTAACACATTTTAGGTAGATAAATGTTTAAAGAGTTTAATTCTGAACATAACTAATCTTACGTTTTACCCCTTTTTAATATTATGAGGGTTTTTGTAGTTGAAATGAAAATTATAATTTATGTTGGTCCTAATAAAAATTTAAACATAGGTTATCAAAGAGTAAAATTCATAATAGAACTTCATAATCTTAAATAGTTATCAAAAATTATTAATAGTAAAACTTCAAACAATAATTAGATTCTTAAACAAATTTCTAGTTTTTGTTTTGAAAAAGACTTTTTTGCCTTTTTCGGTTGCCTCTGCCACTTTTCTTTTAGTAGTTTCGAGGAGAATTTTCCTATGGAAACCAGTAGAACCATCAATTGGTTGATAAAATTTTGATATTTTGAGGCTGGTAAGTCTTGTTAAATTTTTTTTTTAGGAAGCTATAACCTTATGGAGAATAAAAATTTATTGTTAGATCAAAAGCTCTTAATTGAGAATTATATTTGCAAATGCCGTTTTAATAATATTTTCAAAAGTTCTTGGAATCATTGTTAACAGAAACCTGCAAAAAAATATATAATTTTATTCCTAAAATATAAGATATCACACAATGCACATTCATATAATATCATTGTGCTAGAAAAATACTAGGTAGTTACTGAGACAATTGAAAAAAATTTTTTCGAGAAACTCAACTTTTAATGTCATCATTGTACTTAACTTTTTTATTGCTAAATTATTATTAATAATAATGTCAGTTTGTGTAGTTCGTTGTGATTTTTATAATATATATTATAAAAACCTATCGTCAATGTTAATGTGCCAAGTTTTTTTAATAATTATGTCCTTGTTATAGTAAAAACACATTTAAACACATTTTTAAAGTTTTCTGCATTTCTGCTTTAAATTATCATACAATTGAACTGACTAATTGTGTGTTTAAGTAAAGGTATATCTCTTTTTTGTTATAACAGTCTTTGTATATTGTTCTAACTTTTAGATAATCAGAGAAAACAGTAAGACATCTTAATATATGCTATTTCACCAACAAAAATGTAGAATAATTAATCTCACATCAAACGAAAAAAGTAATTTTAGGATGTCCTAATAGGTTTTAACTTAAAAACTAAATAAAATGTATATTGCAACTGTGTTTAAATAAATGAATGTTTTTATACCTGACTATAGCACCAGACAAACATTTTTTTAGATCATAATGATGTGCATAATTCAAAATAGTCAAAATCCACATTATTTAAGTTGTTCTAGTATTGTTTTAGCTTAACGATGTTAACTCCAATAATAAATATTCACATTTTTTTGGGACGTTTTTTAAGGAAATTAAAAAAAAACATGAATAATGTGATATTCTTGTTTAGTTTTGTACTATAGAATATAATTCATTAGGTAGTGATTTAGAAGCAAATTATGTTCTATTTATAGAATAATAAATCACTCATAATATCTAAATATTTATACCTATTTATATTTTGGACAGGAAGACTATTTTATGTTTTTGGCTCTGAATACTTTTCTTAAGAATTTTAAAACCTTCCTTAACTCTTTTGGGATATTCCATGCATATCTTAGAAGTTCATTTTGTTTAAACCTAAAACAAATTAAGTACAAAAAATTGAACATTTAAACAATACACAAAATTAGTCTTTTAGATTAGTTAAAAAAAAGTGTCAACAAAAAAATAGCTATGCCTTTTTCCTTAAACGTTCTTTTTGAAAGAAACTTAAGTTTCTCTACTTACTTGCTGTTTTAGTATTTTAGTAGCAGATGAATATAGTGTAGAAGTAGTGACAGGATTTATTATTATACTTCTTTCGTCGAAATTGCATTTTTCTTTAATATTTTCCTTCCCTGAGGTCTGTAATAAAAATGTTCATTAGCATAAAAAGTTATTCAGGTGGTCACTTGTTGAATTCCTATATTTGGAACCATGTATTTCTTTCTCACATCAAGAAAAGGAAACCTAAAAAAATAACAATAAACTTTACAAAGATGTGATATTAAAATAATAATAAGTAATTAACCTTTACTATAATCATTATGAGACGGATGAAGACGAACTTAGCTGGAGTGTACTTGCTCTTAATTTTAATTTTTCTATAAGAAAATAAGAAAGTTTAATTGCAAATTAAAGGTGATGGCCTAATGCACCGCCTCTGATAATTAGGTTGTGTCTGTACTTACTTATGATATTATCTTGAAGAAGCATTTTCAACAGGCCTTTTACACATAAAGCATGTTTTCACCATATTATTAGAGATAATAAATCTTAAATATACATTTACAACCCTTACAACGTTATAAATAATAATATTTTCCGTAAAATACAAATAAGAAATTGACATGTGTCAGAAAATGTCAGAACTGGCGCTCACAGAACACTTCTGGCGCTGTCAAACTTGGCAACGCTGATTAAATAAGCCAATTACAGAAGAGGTATTTTCCCCCTCGGGGGGAGTAGATGTTGCTAACAAAATTTAGCGCGGGGAAGGGGGGAAGACTCCCTCTAGTAGTAATTGCTCGGAGATTTTAACAAAATTATGTATAATTCGCATAAGAAACCATGTATTTTGAACAACGTATGCAGTACCAGCGCCCATGCGTTTAATAATAGAAGCTCAATTAGCATGCGTTTTTTGGGACCGTATTTTAAGTATGCCGATTCGACTCCTTATCTCTAGTCTTCATACGTGGAATTTATTTCAATTAGGCATTCCAACGACCTGTCCAAATGGCTACCAGTCACATACTTTGACCAGTAGGTAATGACAGTTTAGATATGACAACCCTGTTGACATGTTGTCATTAACAAGGTCAATGATACATATATAGTTATATAGATTGATCAAAGCTGGTCGTTTACGAGCGGCCATATTGCCTAGCAAATATTTATTAATTTGAATCGGTTTAGCAAAAATGTGTTTTAAAACCAATTTTTAGCCTTTAGATATTTAAAAAAAATAATTGCTTACATTTTTACTTCAAGGCATAAGCTTATGTTTATTTTGAAAAATATGGATGATCAATCTATGTAACTATCTATTTCATTGACCTTGTCAAATCACCAGGCCTACAGGGTTGCCATAATTTTGCCATATCATAACCCGTCAAAACCCACTGGTAGCCATTCAGTTTGGAATGCCTAATTAGGCATTCCAACGACCTGTCAAACGATAGGTGCCAGTGGGAAATTCTTGTATATTTAAGGGGGTAGCGACATAGTCTTGCAACTTGGACGCTATTTTTATTCGAAGTAGTACTCGCCAAGCCTTCCAATTTATGAAGAAATGTATAGGTGGGTTTTTTAAATATTATTTTTATTGTGTTTGACATAAAATATTTAAATGTAATCCATTATTCATGATTTTACGTAAAGTAGATAGAATACACCATATGTCGCCACCCTTAGATTATCAAACCTGCCCACTGGTAATTCTTTTTTTGGAATGCCTAATTAGAATAGACATTAGTAAAAATAAAAAATATTTGTCATTGTCACTCAAAGTAGAATATTTTGTCTCTGCAACTGTATAATTCGGAATTATTGTCGTATTTTTTATTATACATTTATCTCCGTAAATTTTAAATAAATATAACATGACAAAAGTGAATATTAAGACGGATATTCCAGAAAATCTTTCGTTGGAAGACCATTCTTCTGACGATTTTATAGGTAGAACGGATAAAAGAGAAATCACTGCCGAGGTTTGTGAATTAGCCGATGACGCAATCTTTTGTAAAGTGGTTAAAGGCTTAACAGCGCCTAATTGTAGTGAACTTCCACAAAAATCGTTCACCGAATTAAAGGTTTTGCCAACAAGGTTTGTATTTTCAGTAAGGTGTTCAAAACGCATTTACTAAGTGAGCTTATCTTGTTGGTTGTTGTATCATAAGTACAAATAAAATAGAATATATATCTTCAATGCTAGCAAAAACCACCAAAACTGTATTCTAGATACCCCATTTGCTCTCTTCGCTTTTTTTTATTGTTTTTTTTTACAGGCAATACCTGGACCAAGTTCTGGTACCCATTTTGATGCGAGCGATTGCTTTTATTGCCAAAATAAGGCCACCTAGTGCTATAAAAGCTTTCGCCATGTATTTACTGAAGCATCGAGCCGAATACGAAAGCACCGACGACGATTTTAGATATTCGACAGAATCATTGAACACTACTTCCACTGGCGATAGTGAAAGTAACTGATTATTTCGCAATAGTGAATGTTTTATAATTAAAAATCGTGTCTCTTTATTAACAAAACCGAGACAACGCTAATAGTAATTAGAGAAGGGTAATCCATACTATCTATCTATATCATCTTTTACCGTATATAATGAGACAATAAAAATATGATCTTTAAATGACCCATTTCTTTCGTTATTGAGAGTTTTTTGACCCATTTTCGCGTCGTTTTTGCGGCTGAAACTTGTTAAAAAATAATTTAAATATACAAAATATAGAAATTGTTATTGCTTCTTTAATTTCATATAGGGTCAACTTCCATCTAAAATGAACATTTTAAAACTTTTTTAAAAATTAGTTTTTTGATAAAAAAAAACATTGAAAATTTTTGTTGGTAAACTGTAGCAATCAAAAACTTTCCTCTGGGTTTCGCCTAATGCCTAAACTATATCCACTAATGTAAAAATTATTATAATAATTATTTTAACGTATACCTATTAGCGGGGTCTTTTATTCTTTGGAGATACGCTTTTTACGATATGATTTATTTGAAAATTAAAATAAATTTTTTTAAAAAAGTCTTTTTTTTATTTGGTTATTAGTGAAAACCCTATTAGCTTCGTTTACTTTAAAATAAATTGAGTTGAATTCATTTAAAAAGCAAACTTGAATAAATAAGGATTAAAAGAAGAAATATTGTATTACCTATTTCATTTATAATGAGGAAAATGTTAACTTGTTTGTTAATAACGACACATCTTTTCGGTTTCATAGATCGATTGATTGAAATGCAAATCGCAATTACAGGGTTATTGTACGAGTGTGTTTACGAATTCTTGACACCTACGAGTACTTGTAAGTGGAATCTCTTTCGTCATTTTCTTCTCTATAGTCTAATCAACAAGTTCAAAAGCGTGTTTTTGGGACATACTATTACGAAAATTATGTTCAATAGCTCATTCGATTCGGAATAATGTCTAGATCAATGTGTGAAGAAAAATTTTGCAGTGCATAAAAAACTGCAGAAGTTATAAACAATTAAACACCTCAAAAACATGGTGTTTTTCGCCTATAGTTTGTAAACTATAAATATTTTTGGATTTTTCATGAAAGATCCTTAAAGAGGAGGAAATTTGCTATAAATAAGTTCTGACTCCCGGAACTGTACCTCCATTATTTATAATTTTAATTTAACGCTCAAAGTAGCCCTCCGCGCGCCATTTGAAGGTTGCGCGCACTGCGAGTACGTTACAATAAAATAATTTTTTTAAGTTCATAAAATAAATTCAAAAATTTAAAAAAATTACGGTATATTCTAAACACTTAGAAGAATTCATTCTCGTTGGAATTTCTCATAAAAATTAATTTTCCAACAAAGTAGGTTATTGTTAATTAACAAAATTTTTAGAATTTCTCTCATCATTACAAATTGATAAAAATATTAAATAATTACCGTAAATTTTTTTTGCGTCGTGGAGCTCTTTCTATATACATATAAAACAAAATAGCTTCATAAAAGTTTGAAAAATATTAATACTTTGTTTATAATAATTTTTTAAAGTTTACAAAAACAGAAAAGTCACAGTGGTGCTATAAAAAATTTTTTTTTCAATTTATTTTAATATTACTATTTTAATGCCGAGAAAAGACATTTATTAATTAAAAAAAAATTTTTTTCTCCATTTGTTTATACATTTTTTATAAAAAAATGGAGTATTTCAATTTTTTTCAAATTTTTTCTTTACAACTTTCTAGACAATTATTGCCAATTATGATTTAAAAAAAAATTTTTTTCTTAATAATAACTTTTAATTTTTTATAATCGTTTTTTTAATATATCTATTGTTTAAATTATTAGTTAAGAAATGTGTTTTTTTTTTTAAATCATAATTGACAGTCCGCTACAAAGTGACAGCAAAATAATTTTTTTTTATTAATAATTCCATTGTTTATTAAGTTAACAATTTGTTATGAACAAATTCCCAACTTGTTAATGTTATTCCATTTTTTAATAAACTTTGAAAATATACGTACTATCAAAGTTGCAGCAGCTGATCCATTTGTTGACTTAAAAGTTGATATAACTTTTAAACTATTGGAGATACGACCATAAACATTCAAGTCATTTTTGTAGGCAATGAAATTATCTCTCAGATAAGTCATTTGTCAATTCCGTACCTATTGTCAATTTGTTGTTTTTTATATTTGTTTATAAAAATTGATATTTTTTTAAGTTTAATAAAAAATGGAATAAAATTTTTCCGTAATAATAATGCACTAAGTCGTTTTTGGAATTTTTATTTCTTTCAGGAAAAAAATAAACCAAAGTTGGGAATTTGTTTATAACAAATTGTTAACTTAATAAACAATGGAATTATTAATAAAAAAAAATTTTTTGCTGTCACTTTGTAGAGGACTGTCAATTATGATTTAAAAAAAAAACACATTTCTTAACTAATAATTTAAACAATAGATATATGACGATGACGATGACGATGACAACTAATTCATAGATTTTGAACACTACTATATTTCGGAACACACTCTTACTTTTCCCTGTGTAAATGTGTCGTTCAAATTCACTCCTCCTAGTTTAAAAACAGAGTATAGTATGTGTATCGTGATTTTCAGAGACGTTATGAGTCCTCTCTTTATTACCTAGTCTAAGTTGTAGACGATATCACTGTCATATATATTTACAGTTAGTTAACATAGTTACTATTAGGAGCAAGCGAATGGCATAAGGTTGCGAGTGACCAAAAGAGTAAAACGATGACGTGGTCACGTCTTTTTATATTTTTCTTGCTGCCGCCAAGTGTCCGTTTTATTGCTTTCATGGAGAAGTAGAATAAACTGCTGAAAAAAAATGTGGATTTTCCAGAGGGTTTTCTGGCGCTTTTGAAATCAATAAGATAAATTGCAATATTAAATGTCAGAAAAATAATAACATTGTAGAAAAACATAATAAAACGAACCACGTTGTTTTTCATGCCTTCTTGAATATGCCTTAGGGCCTCGATTCTCGGGAAAATTTTCCCATTTGTAAAAATTCCGCTGCTTATTTTCCAGTGGTCAGAGATAAGGGAGATAAAAATTGGAAACGCAACGACCGCAGCAACGATGGCGTCATCTAGCGTCTCAGATGTTAACTACAAGTCTACGTCATTTGTAGAGAGACCAGTGTTGCCAAATAGTTTTGTTTGAGAGATCGTACAAGTAGAGTAGAAAAATGGTATTTCGACACAAAAATTGTACAATAGATACATGCATAGCATAATATAATTTAAATGGTATGAAAAAAACAAGCTATGATGTGATAATTTATTTATCTATTTATAAAAATGATTACAACGAAAAAAAAAACTAAAGAAAATACATGAAACTTTAAAATCAACACATTTAAAGTAATCAATGACTGTCACTTCACGATAAGTCAGAACAAAAATGACTGCCTTCAGAAACTAAGAACGGCCTATGAATCTTTGCAAGTAGTTTTTGATTTTTATTGTTTTATATTCTGAAGTTGTTGCAGATATTTAAATAAACCTACTAAAAAAGTAAAGATCGTATTTTTACGTACGATCTCACTGATGAAATCGTACATCGTACAGATAATTAAAAAATCGTATAAATACGATTGAAATCGTACGGTTGGCAACACTGAGACAGACAGTAGACGTGAACAGGAGTGCGTTTAGGAACCCCGCACGACGCGTCTGGACCCTATTTTAATGCATGTGGTTAGACGCGCCGTGCGGGGTTTCTAAACGCACTCCTGCAGTGGCCAGTTTGTAAATATAAATGTCAGTTTTATGTATATCGAAGAATCCTGAATCTAAATTTTAAGTTCATGATTGTGTTATCCTCTAGATAAACTAAGCGAAATAGTTGTGGCTGTTTTTGTGTGAAAGGACAATAATTATATTTTGTAATATTACAATAAGTCGGAGAACGTATTGCATTAGTAACAGATGCCACATGAACAAATTTAACAACCCCAATGTGGCGTTTTTTAATTAACCAAAGTAGGTGAGATCTATTCAGGTAAGTAACACAAATAGTAATCAACTTTTGTTACAAAGTAGGTGTTTATGTATTATTTATTGTTTTAGAACAAGAAATTGGCTTTAAAACGTTAGAAAGATTTGATATAGGAAGAAAAATATCTGAATTCCCATTATTGAATTGGCACTCAACATTTTTAAATAAGATACTGTAAGTGTAGTATTCTTTTTAATAAATAATTTAACGTAATTACATTGTTTAAGTTTATTTACAAGAACATGAGAGTGCAGTCGATATTTATGCAACCTTTATTATCAGGTTTTTAAATTTCCCGCTGCGTTGTTTGATATCGATGAAAGCGCCACATAGTGGGTCAGATGTTAACTGCGATAAAGCTGGTCGTTGTTAAGCATTGGCTTTTTATGGGCGTTTCCTATCTTTATCTCCCTTATCTCTGCCAGTGGTATTATAAAACGGTATTGTCCACTAGGGTAGGAATGTAATTCTTATGGGAATTTTAATTATTGGTTAATCCATTGAGTATGTCTTGTATTAAAAACAAAAATATTGGAAACTGACCAATAATAATCAAGTTATTTCAATACTTTCAAGGGGGTATGTGGGGATCACTCATTCTTGTCATGACAATGATAAATAATTTGTCAATTTTTGATTCTTGTTCTTTCCTTACATTGAAAAAATTACTGTGCTGATCGATGATAGTACGACGGATACAAATAAAAATATATATCTAAGACTAAAAGAAAATATTGGGAATCTATTATTGTTTTCATATCTGTATGTAGATCTTTTGAAAGTCTGAATAATTTTGGTTTCATTTAAAGATACAAAGAAATCTCCTGTCTCATTTTTCCAATTAGTCCAAAAATCTCTTATTATTGACTCTTCATTATGCCTCTTCTATATGGTTTGACTGGATAAGTAAAATCGCTTTTAAAACACAAATAGAAAATAGCAAATAATGTGACCGGTGACAGATTAACCTTCATTCAGTAGAATCCATTGCCAATATTCCCATTGAAAATTTGATTTTCCATGCTAAATACTAAGTGTATTTGGAAGTTTCACATACATATTCAATTCATGTTGCTGTGAACAACATGCTAAGTGAGCTCTTGAGTGTCCAGTCCGAATATATTATCTTGATTAACTACTACGTAATCCACCCCTGGCTACTCTCCGTGCACCAGTTTGTAGGTAAGAAAGGCAAAAATGCCCTTTCCCCACCTCGAATCATGTGTTCTACTATATATCGGTACTCTGCTGTTTATTCCCCAAAGTATTTGTTCATTACCCATTTACCCTCAACCATGAGGGGTTTACTAAAGGGATGGGTGTGAAGATAATATATTCGGACTGAACGCTTCATATAATTACGATCGAACTTCACTTAAGGTAAGTTCGTTTGATCGATTAATTATATTCGTGTCCAGTCCGAATATATTATCTTGATTAACCACTACGTAGTTGTTCAAAGAATGTATACATAGTTGCAAGTAATGAACAAAAGGAAACAACAATCGTGGAACATTAAATATTTTTAATGAAACAGTTTTAACCACCAACTATAGTTTTACAACTTCAAGCTAATAAACACAACTGAATATGAAAACGAAAATTTTAAACATATACTAATTACTAAAGAGTAAACAAATAACTCAGTTTGTGGAAACAGACATGTTTAGAACCGCTTTAGCGAAAACAGTCTTATCAATAAGGCGACGATTATAAAATTTTGCGAATGTAGCTGTTCAGTCTGACCACCCCGCTGTCCTACAGATTGTTTCCAAAGGGACTCCCTGTTTCAAAGCAACAGATGTTTACAAATGTCGCGTAGAATGAGGCTTAAATATTGATGGAAGATTAGGTCTTGATCGGGTGCTCTAAATTGTCTGGTTTTCTTGTGACGAAGTCACTAAATTTTATCTTCTGAAGGAAAACCAAAAGCTAAGATATGCAACCATATTGGCTCAACAGCAGCATGCAGATTAAATCCGCATTTTTCTTTTTACTAGGATCGGGTCCTAAAATATCCAGTGTCATCATGAATAATTAGAACTGGCGAAGCTTCAACCTTAACATTTTCTAAACCCATCTCTTGATCCGACTCTGTCTCTTCAGCTGACGCCGTACCACTCAAGCGAAGGCCGTCAGGGCTATTTGAACTGCGGCCTGTGTGAGCTCGACTGTAAAGAGAGACAGCAACGCTAGAACTACGAATTTGATGCACTTCACGTGAAGTCGCCTTACTCGAAGAACAACCTTCATGTTTGCTCATAAATGAATCTGCTTTACTCGAAAGTTGGCCTTCAAATTGTCTGGATCGAGAACGAGAAGGATATCTGAATGTGTTTCTGTATACTATGAATTCGCTTCACTCGGAGCGCGACCTTCACGCCGACGAGAATCATGCCTATAAATTTTACTCTCTTTTTCGAGTTTATCTAGCTTTTTTCTCATATCTCTATATTCCTTACTTCTTAACAGTCGTCTTTGGGTTTTTGGTTTGGTGGTTTTAATTTTAAATTATTAAAATTTACGTGTTTAAAGAGTTCCTTGGTTTTACAATTTCTATATTGAGGGAAGTTCTGAGTAAAATACTTTACCGATTTTTTTTCAAAATAGCGACAAAATTAAAATCAGACATAACATTTACTCTGACCACTCACCGTTCTTGGCATAACACCAGGTCAGTCTAATAATACCAACCTGGTAAGGAGTTAACTCGTAATAGTCAAGAGAATGAACATAACGGCAGAACGCCAGCCCCAGGAAGTTCCTGGAAAGACTGCGAAGGAGATCTCTTCACCTTATTTTGTTGTAGAATTATAATGTTAATATAAATTATTAAATAACAATTTTAAAATGAATTGGTAAGAGTTTCGCGAGTTTTTTTTTATATCCTCTAGATGAAGACTGGACAATAATTTTTCATTTAGACTATCCATTTGTGCAGCGTTTTCAAAAATCAATTTAAAAAAAAACATCCCTAAAAAATTCAAGCTTGATAGGCCGGGAGCAATTAAAAAAAGATCATCAGGACCTCGAATTGAACCTCGCCAATTTTTAGCATATTCTAATTTTTTACGTAAATCTCTATCTTCTAGCCTATAAATCGTAATTGTCAAAACGTTGGATTACAACAATGTTGGTGTGTTTGTGTAGTCTCTCTTCATGTTTCTTGTCAATTTTCTTAATTTCTTTTGGAATTGATTCAATTTGGATTTCTCGGTGCAGATCTGTATTCCGAACAAACCAGGAGCATTAACTGTTGATAAGAAAAGTGTAATTAAAATTAAAAATATCATGACATTTATATATTTTTCAATATTAATTTTCCTAGATCGACGCGCAACAACCATTTATAAATTATGCAACGCGATTGCAGCAGTTTGGCGGGTCCACTCGGAAACTGTGTGTAGTTTTTAAATTAATTTCGAAAAGAAAAAGATTAATAAAAACAAAGCTCCATAATGAGGTAGAGAAAAATAAATATTTCATTGCCTTTTGTTAGACTCAAATTACGAGCGGTATGAATTCCAATCTAAAGGGGAATGTAAGATTAGTTGATTGCTTGAATGGCCTAAGGAATTTAATTTTAAAAATACTCACCGGGCGATGAATTAAAATGCCCGACACAGAAATATGGCAATGAGTAATTTTCCCGCTTTTTTGTTGATGCTCAGTTTAATCCATGGACCATTTTATTTGAGGATGATAGCCTAAAGGCTGCGGAATATTCTACCCCAGTAGTCGGTCGACTGTATCACCCCGATATACGCTCGGCATTGAGTCGCATGCTGACTATCTATTATTAAAGTATATTAAAAAATCTGATGTGTCCAACACATGACTTTCCTATCTAGTTATTACAGGCATTTTTTGGTTATTTTGTACAATCTATTGTAGCAACTCTGTAAATATTTAGAGGTTAACTCAATATATACATTTTCCTCATACATCTAACTCGAAACATTTTTCTATATACACACATTGCCAACGAAAATGCTGAAAAATTAAAATTTTATACTTTTCCTCCAATTTTTCTATTATGGTTAATTTTAGAGAAATCATGTAAAAAACAAAAAATATAGACAATAATATTAGAAGTAACTTTTATTTAAAGAATTTTCTTCTCCAAACGCAAATAACAGATATATTTCATAAAATATAAAAATGTCCCCCTATAAAGTACCCCCCACTAAAACATCTATCCACGATTAGTAGGTAAAAATCATTAAAAATATGAATCAATTTGTGCTGATTTAAAAATTTATTTGTGTGTCTATTGTTGTGATTCATTGTTACAGGTTGCCATAGAAACGACAAAAAAAACTACTATGATTATGGTTTAAAAGAATTGTCTAACAAGAGTTTATAATTATTAATGACTGTCTTTGCAAATGGTTTATACAATGCTATTCTTCTTCCTTTCACACATGGTTTAAAAGCTAAAAGGTAGGTAAAAATATTAATATTTCAGGTTTAATAGCTAGGTTCACAATGAATTAGGATTATAATTTTCAGGAAAAACACAATTGTCGCTGTCATTTCTTAAGGTGACTTTTTAAATATAAAATATTTTTTTTTAACCACTTTGCTCAGGATAGGGATTGGCACAGGTGCAATTTGGTAAAGTACAATGTTTGTTACATGCCTTTGGAGCATATTTACTTTCGTTATCAGATGACGGTCTAAATTTGCAGTGGGCTCTCTTCAGGGGGGGATATCGCGCATGGTGTCATGGCGGCGCTGACGTCATGCGTAGAGTTAGTAGAATTGCCGCAAAGTAAATATCATATGACAGACGCACGTTGCAGTGATTTGTGATTCTTTTAAAGTCATTTATAACATTTTAAGCAGATATTTATATTATATGTTGTAAACTTCGTTCTTTGTAAGTGATATTAGTGAAAAACATTAAAAAAATGTGGCATACAATTTACGGAAGTAACAACAACAATCCAAGCAAAAGATTTAAACAAGACATTGTTTTTTTGCTTTTCTGGACAGCAAGAGGTTAATCATAAGTGGCCCAAGGACGACCCTAGTGGAAGGTTCCAGGTGGTTATCCGCACTGGATTAAAATTCTCCCCCCGAAATTTTGACCTGGAGCTGGAGACGCCCTTGCAGTTGCCTGTGGCCGTCCAGATAAATTTGAAACAGAAAATTGTCATGTGTTTTCCAAGCACGTTGGTTCATTCGCAACTCGGAACTTCTTAACTGGGGACTATACCCTTTGAATGCTAACAATTTACAGCAAATATACAGCAAAGGTGAAATTTTATAGGTAGCAAAAGAAGAAAAATTCGGCATGTTGTATTTAATAAAAGAATAAAAAAACTGTCAGTGACTATATCCAAGAAAAATGCTGTGACATTTTATTTTAATTTTGTATATACACCCCACTATCTAGCAGTTATTTGTATTTGATATATGTATTATTTTTACGGTCTGTATTATATTATATGTATGTATAAAAAATAGTTTTTAAAAACCTATTTTTGTTATCTTACTTATAAATAAATCCCATCTTTACCATAAAATAAGTATTAACTATGTATATTATCAATTGGGTAATATAATGCAGGTAAATGAATCACTAGTTGCGAACGTAATCAGTTAAAAATTTCCGGCGTTCCCAGATACGAAATTTTTACCCAGGGTAACCAGTTGAGAAGTTCCGAGTTGTGAAGTTACGTTTCTCATTATCCCGATTATAGAAACTATTTTTTAGAATTCGAAGGTTTTTCAAAATTAAAAACCTGCATTCGAATTTGTATAACAAAAATAAATCATTAAAAAGAAAAAGGAAAAAACTTTCTTAAAATAGATATTTATTTTATGTATGTATTTGCATTTATTTTCATCCAAAGCTCTTTTCTTAATTACCTCATAATAATATCCTTTAATATTTAATGTAATTTCTATATTATTCATGAAATTTCTGTAAATTTCCTCACGCTTGGTCAGTATTTTTAAATTCGCGCCTATACAAACTCTACGCGTGACGTCATGCGCGTGGCCGTCCTATTTTTAACACAGTTGATATCCTACCTTTTATTTTTTATACCATGGGCTCTCTTACTATATAACCAATGCAATATATTAGGACAACCACCTATATTCAAACAGCACCCTTCTGCGCATCCTGAATTTGTATCCCTGGATGTTATTTTGGAACATGCAATTGGTCCGAGTGAGCTAACTGATTCTTTAGTTATAAACTGTGCTATTGCTATGTGAAATTAAGTTATCGGTTTATTAAAATAATAATATTCATTATTTTGTTTCTATCACCAAACCAACTGCTCAAGAATTTTAAAAATCTCACTACCCATCCACCGGCAGTTTAGGAAATTTTTTTAATACTCGTAATTGAATTGACTACATAGAGTTTTATTAAAATTAACAAATTATTTATAATTACCTATAGTATAAATAAAAATGGAAATGCTATTATTTATTGATTCTACACAAAAATGAAGTCATTTTAATGCATACAGGGTGTCCTGAAATTAGACAGTCATATTTTAACAGCGTAATCTACATCTTAAAATAGGAGTAAAAGTTCATATAAACATAGGTCCGAAAACGCTTCTTTTCCGAGCTACAGGGTGTTAAAAGTGAAGTCATGAAGACACACTTTTGTAAATATATTCTAAACGTTTAAAGATAACAAAGTGAAATTTAGTACAAATTCTAAACTTTCTACGCTTTATTTAATAGACTAAACTCCAGTTCTTGATCATATTCATAGGTGAGTAAATTAGGGGGGGGGCTTAGGGTAAAATTGTCCTAAGTTTTTTTTGTTGACAGTATTTAACATTTTTAACTATCAAATTTGAAGAACCAATGTTTTCTTTATAATAAAGCTACTTTTGTTGCATCTCGCTAGGACGCACTTTTTTCAAGAGAAAAGCATTTGAAAATTTCATGATAAGTTGATCTTATCTTATTCGAAAGTGTAAACAATAATTAGTAGGCCTGTGGAATCAGAAATTTTATTTTTTTAACTTTGGAAAACCGATGACTAAAGAAATCAGGTCTTCACTTGTAACACCCTGTATCTCGAAAACGGAACGTTTTCGGACTTATGTTTATATGAACTTTTACTCCTATTTTAGGATGTAGATTACGCTGTTAAAATATAACCGTCTAATTTCGGGACACCCTGTATAAGTTCAATTAAAAAATATACTTTGAGAGAATGATCACTTATTTAAAATTTTAAAAATAATAGTTGTCAAGTGACCACAGTATGAACTGTGATTAGTGGATTTCATTTTTTGCAGTGTTCGCACTACATAGAATGGATATAAAATATATTCGTTCAGTTAAACGCAATAGTATACTTTTTCTTTTTGTAGTCTGTGCGTAGATAAGCTAATATCCATGTGGGGGCAGAAAAAAGCTTTTTTCTAAGATCACTATCTACTTTTGCACATTCAAATCTAACTAAAAAGTTGACGTTTTCCGCGAATTGTCATAATTTAACATTATTGGCGCACACGTGCGCTAAACTAACTTTGGCACACGCATATCTATTTTCATTTGAATTAAATAAAGAAAAGCTAATCGGAATTTTAAAACAAAATGTAGGCTAATCTTAAATATTTTAATTGACTTCCTAATATTTTAAATAATCCATTACTATTTTCCATAAATATTTAAATGATTAAATCATAAATAATTAGTTACATATAAGTACTAAAAAAATGTTTTCTCTTCAAAGAGTAGGCTTATGTCAAATTCACTTACAATTTTTTAACGAAAGAAGGTAACCCAATTTGAATAAAATCAAATTATTTATTTTATTTTGGTGTGATCGTAGAAAAAATCGAGCAGAAAGTCCTTTTGCAGTTTCGGCAGATTGCCGCACTCCGCTAAAGGGTGGTGCGCAACTTTTTGTTTCAACGGCCAAAGTGCTACTTTCTGCTCTTAATACACAAATAGCTACTACCGATTCCTAACGTTTATTATTTTCTGGTCAAAAAATTATTTAGAAAGGGTATATTTTCTGGTCGGTTTAAAAACATAATGTACAGCAATTTTTAGGGACCACTTTTATTAAAAAAATCTTAGATCTTAAGAAACGTTCCCTAGATATAGCCGTCGTGTTTTCTTATTTGAATACCCGGTACATTCAATTTAAAGATACTTTTTCTACTCCTGTACTATAAGTTGTTAATTAAATGCTAATTTTCAGTTTCATGTTTGACCAATAGAAATCTAGATTTTTAAATAACCAAGTAGGCAGACCCAATATTTTCTGTAGGATGTTTGACAGTTTCTAAGAGATTCGTATTTTATGACTGTTTCAATCTTTCGCGTTAGCCAAAAAGGTAGATAGGTCTCACTTATTTTTAAAAAAATGTCGAGCGACGAAGAGTTTTCAGGTACACCACCTGAAATCGCTGAAAAGGTGAAAAATGTAAGCGATAGTTTATTACCAGCTAAATCAAAAAAGGTATATGATTAAATTTATAGTCAATTTATGGATTGGAAGGTAGCAAGAACAGTATCATCCTTTTCTGAAAATGTGTTGCTAGTATACTTTGAAGAACTCTCAATTAAATTAAAATCCTCATCTCTATGGACACATTATTCTATTTTAAAAACCCAACTCAATATTAAACATGAAACTGATATTAGCAAATATCCAAAATTGCAAGCATTTTTAAAAAGAAAATCCAAAGGATATAGCGAAAAAAAAATCAAAAACCTTTTTGCCAGAAGAAATTAAAAAATTTATTGATGAAGCACCAGACCAAAAATACCTAATGACTAAGGTAAATACATATTTTTTACAATTTATTACTTATTTTGCATAGCAGTAACATACGTATACCGGGTGTCCGCGCGAAAACTTTAAATGGAATTATTTCTGGTGTTTTAAGGTCATTAAGGAAGTAGGGGGTAAATTAATAGTGTATAAGATACCACTCCAACGTGATATCTGCCGCCCCCAGCCACCCCGGTTCAAAAGTTTAAATGACACCCTGTATTTTTTTTTACATTTTCTGGAAGAGCGTAGTTTTTTTAGTATCTCTATGTGAAAAAATTACTTAATTACATAATGAACTTTGAAAGATATTTACAGCTAAAGGTTCAGATACCAGATATTAAAAAAAAGAACTAGTAACCTTGGACAGTAGACAAATTTCGAAATAATTAAAGCAGATAGAAACAAAAAATCTAATTATCCAAAAAAATATAACTTATCACAAAAAAATACAACTTATCACAAAAAAATACAACTTATCACAAAAATAGGTATTCTTATAGACCAACAAAATTTCGCTTTATAAACTAAAGTAAGGACTCTTTTTATTTTTTTAGTTAAATCAAATGTTCAAAATGTTCACCGTTTACATTTAAACAATAGTACAGTCTATTCTCGAAAGCGTTCCGAATATTTTCAAAGACATGTGGTGTTAAATCTCTACATTCCTCTATGATTCTATTACGCAAATCATCAATGGATTGTGGTGGTGTCCTGTAAACAGCAGACTTCAAATGTCCCCATAAAAAGAAATCCAGTGGGTTCAAGTCTGGGGAGCGAGCTGGCCATTCAATAGGACCCCTACGACCTATCCATTGTCCTGGAAAAACGGTATTTAAATATTGCCTTACTTCTAAACAGTAATGAGGGGGAGCTCCGTCTTGCTGAAAGTATAACTGATCCTCCTGCATTTGATCTAAGTTTTCTTCCAAGCACTGAAAAGAGGATGTATTAATTCTTCTAAAAACTCGAGATATCTAGGCCCAGTTAAATTCTCGTGATAGAAAATTGGACCAATTATTTGGTTATTTAGAATTCCAGCCCATACATTAATTTTTTGGGGACGTTGCGTATGGCCTTCTCGGAAAACGTGGCGATTAACATCGCTCCAATATTGACAATTGTGTCTATTTACGAAACCATTTAAGGAAAAGCAACTTTCGTCACTGAAACAAATATTTCGCAAAATATTTCTATTTTGCCGAATCATGCCTGTCATAGTTTCACAAAATTGGACTCTTCTACCGAAGTCATCGTCGCCCAACTCTTGATGAAGCTGTATTTTATAAGGATGCATTTTATTTAATTTTAATATTTTATGGCACGTTGTTTTTGCCACTCCCGAAGCTTCTGATAATTTTCTAACTAAAAGCTGTGGGTCTAAATTTACGTGACCAAGAACTGCAACTTGCGTTGCTTCATCTCGTGCTCCACGATTATTCATATCACGTTTTTTATTATTTACCGATCCAGTTTCAAAAATTTTTTGTATTAGATTAATTACATAAACAGCAGATACATTTTTGTTGGGATGGTTTTCGTTAAATAATGCTGCCGTCTGCGAATAGTTTCTGTTTGCAATCCCATATAAAACTACAATTTCAGTTCTTTCTTCCAAACTGTAAACCATTTTTCTATTTTTTTAGCTATTTAATTTAAACTAAGTCAAATTTTTTCGAAAACTTTTGTACTAACGAGTAAACAGAAGTGTCACAAACAATATTATTTGACAGTTCAAGCAACGAAGCAGCTTTCATGGCTTGCTATTATTTTTTGCTTTCGATATTTGAATATTTGGTATCTGAACCTTTAGCTGTAAATATCTTTCAAAGTTCATTATGTAATTAAGTAATTTTTTCACATAGATATACTAAAAAAACTACGCTCTATCAGAATAAAAAAAAAAAATACAGGGTGTCATTTAAACTTTTGAACCGGGAGTGGCTGGAGGCGGCAGATATCACGTTGGAGTTGTATCTTATACACTATTAATTTACCCCCTACTTCCTTAATGACCTTCCAAAATTTCAAGTCGATATATTTTGAAACACCAGAAATAATTCCATTTAAAGTTTTCGCGCGGACACCCGGTATAATATGCTTTATGTTGATGATTTGTCAATGCAGGCGCGTAGCTCAGTGTGTAACAGCGCTGACAAAGATTGTTTCCAATCTGTACATGCCGGGTTCGAGACCCGCTCAGTGCATTTTTTTTATTTTTTATTTTTTTTTATTTATTCAATTAAAACTAAACAAGCACAAAAATGATGAATATTGTCTTTCATTTATTTTTTTGATTAAAATTGTTTTTTTTTGCAGGTAGCTTTAATTTTTGGAATTATGGGAGCATGCAGAAGACATGAACTGCATGATTTAAAATTTCAAAACGTCAAAGATTTTATGGACAATTTCATAATAAATATTCTTTACACGAAAACCAAAATACCAAGAACGTTTACAGTAACAGGAAAATACTATAATATTTGTAAAAAATATATAAATTTAAGGCCGAAAGATTGTACCACACAATCTTTTTTTATTTGCTACCGAAACGAAAAATGTGTACAACAAAATATCGGTATAAATAAATTCGGAAATTTGGGTAAAGAAATACCTACATATCTAAATCTTCAAAACCCAAATTTATATACAGAGCACTGCTTCCGTAGAAGCTCTGCCACTTTGTTAGTCGATGCAGGGGACTGTCACGACTTTAAAACGACACGGGGCGGTTGGAAGTCAACTGCGGTTGCCGAGAATTATATAGACAATTCAATACAGAGTAAAATTAATATTTCTAATCAAATTCTCCATTTAATTGATAATACAAATAATGAAATTCATATTAATTTGCCCTCTTCATCTACGAGTACAAATTCGTTTGTGACTAAAGGTGGTACACCTCAAGTACTTTTTAATAATTGTACTATTCAAAATTTGTATTTAAACAAAATTGATTAAAATGTAATGTATCTTGTTTAATGTTAATATGAATTCGTTTATGTTTATTGTTAGTAGTTATTTTGTAGGAAAAAAATTTAAGCCGAAAAACTTATTTTTCTTTCATATTTTATTTATTATTGTTTATATAAAAAAGTATTAAAAAATTAAAAAAATAAAGCAATGCTAGTTTCTTGGTCGTAGAAAAAATAGTGTATGCAACTCTTATGTAATGGCTATTAATACAATCGCTTAAGATATACGACACTCGCCTGCGGCTCGTGTCGTAACTTACCTCAAGCTCGTGTCTTAATAGCTATTATTACATGATCGTTGCATAATATACTATTGTAAATTAGATTAAAATTGTACTTATTTTTTTTAGAAAATTAATTATTATTCCTAAATTTTTAAACTCCTAAAAATAATGTAGATAATGCAGTATCAAGAACAACGGAGGATATGTGCTAGGAAACAAAAAACATATCAGAAATCAAGAAGTACCTATTGTCTCGAACGAAAATTGTTTTGACTTAGTCCAAGCAGATTAGTGAGAGCATGTTCTGTAATGTCAACTACGGTTATTTTCAGTGCAGTCGTTTTGTTATAATATCGTTTTTTACTTTCCTATCTGTTTACAGATAAGGAAAGTATAGGAATCATGATTTTTTTTCGACCTCCAGTTTTCGACGGATTTTTACGTTTTGGGGTCCCCTGATCCGTTTTGACTATTTTCGGGATGATGTCTGTGTGTGTGTCTGTGTGTCAGTGTGTCAGTGTGTCAGTGTGTGTGTCTGTATCCACCATAACTCATGAACTGATACAAAGAAAAACACCAAATTTTAAACTTAGGCTTTATTCCATCCTGTAGTGAATAGATTAGAATTTGGAAAGAGTCTAAACATTTGGGGTTGTACTTTATTGGTGGTCATTTTTATATTTTAATAAATATATCCGTTATTTACGTTTGGAAAAAAAATTTCTTCAAATAAAAGTTACTTACAATATTATTATCTATAATTTTTGTTCTATACAAAATTTTCCTAAAATGGTCTGTATTCGAGAAATTTGACAAAATGTAAAAAAAATATTTTTTTATAAAAATTGTTCAAATAAAATTTGCTTGTAATATAATTCTCTCTAATTTTTAATCAATACATAATTTCTCTAAAATGGACCGTATTCGAGATATTTGAGAAAATGTGTAAATTTTGAATTTTGAAGAAAACTCAAAAACAGATAAAGGAAAAAACATTAAATTTTAAACTTAAGTTTTATTTTGGCCTGAGGTGAAATAATTAGATTTTGGACGAAGGCGGAACATTTTGGGGGTACTTTATGGGAGGCCGTTTTTATATTTTATGGAATATATCTGTTATTGATGTTTGGAGAAGAAAATTGTTCAAATAAAAATTACTTACAATATTATTATCTATAATTTTGGTTCTATACAATTTTTTTTTTTTGGTCCGTATTCGAGAAATTTGACAAAATGTAATAAAATTAAAATTTTTAGGAAAATTGTTTAAATAAAAGTTATTTGTGATATCGATCTCTATAATTTTTGTTTTTTATATGATTTTTCTAAAATGGACCATATTGGAAAAATTTAAGGAAAAGTGCTAAACTTAAATTTTTCAGTATTTTCGTTTTCAATATCTATAGAAAAATGTTTCGAGTTAGATGTATGTGGAAAATGTATATATTTATTTTATCCTCCAAACATTTATAGAGGTGCTGCATTAGGTTGTACAAAATAACCGGAAAAAGCCTATATTAACTAGATAGGAAAGTCATGTGTTGGACACATCAGTTTTTTAATAATTATTTTTGATCATAGGATCATCATCTGTAAAAGGTCTTTACAAAAACATACCACATATTCCTTAGACCAAAATAAGTCGATTTAAGTAAAATTACCTTAGTACAAAGTTGCTTCGTTTGGGCTCCAGAGGGCCTTGAAGTTACAATTTTTAAATCGTTTTTCCCATATAAATTTAAAACGGCATATGCTGCGATTTTGCTGAAATTTGGTATATTGGTAGAGTTTTTTGTGGCAAAAAAAATGATATGAAAATTTTGTCCGATAATAATACATAGGCGTAGAACTTGATTTTTTAAATAATTGCTACTTTAAAAATTTTACGTCAATGGAAGAAAAGGAGTTTGAGTATGAAATTTAGAATGCGCAACTCATTTACTTTAAAAAAGGTACTCTTCATAAGACTCGATTACTCTCATAGTTTTGACGAAATTTGCGTTTTAGTAATTTTAGAACATAAACAATAATTATTAAAATACAACTTTGTCAAAACCATGAGAGTAAATCGAGTGTTATCAAAGGTACTTTTTTGTAGTAAATGAGTACCCAATCCAAATTTCATACTTAAACCCCTTTTTTGCCATTGGCGTAGAATTTTCAAAGCTGCAATTATTTAAAAAATCTGATGTGTCCAACACATGACTTTCCTATCTAGTTATTACAGGCTTTTTCCGTTTATTGTGTACAACCTATTGCAGCATCTCTATAAATGTTTAGAGGATAAACTAAATATATACATTGTCCACATACATCTACCGCGAAAC
>OV651817.1:48134895-48203606 GCA_927349885.1 Psylliodes chrysocephalus
TGCAAATTAGTCATTGACAACCAGTCCCATTAAACCTCTTCTCAAGAAATTAGGTAAAATTGCCCTAATGGTCAGATTTAAATTAAAATAACATTAGGGTAGATAGCATATTTTCTGTGTAAAGTGTAATATAAAATTATTATTAGGTTTATAGTAGCCACATTAGACTCCATTAATGAAGAAGTTTAATTCTGCTCTCAATTATACAAAGATTCTCCATTATTATTTAATTAAAAAGTTGTACATTATTTTTCATTTCATTAAACCAGTTGATATTAAGAACAGGTCAAACTTTCGTGTACTTACCTGGAAATTTTTAATCCGAAACCCGCGTAAGTATAGCGAACAGACTGTATATCTTGGAAAAAAGAACCAGTGATACCAGTGCCGTGCATTTAAACGGTTTATCTTACATATTATTTTACCTATGGTTTAATTTAATTTCTTTCGTATACTATGAAGGAAAGGTTGAGTCGATTGTCATCGGCTCCACCGACGAGTCAACAAAAATCGCTTCATCTGTTTTAGCGATTATATTATCTATGTTTATACATATCTTTGGTATATACCGTAGAGTTTTATAATAACGTTATAAATCCAATAATTTATTTTTAAATATCACATCGAATGTTTGTACTAATAAAACTCAGTTTTGGGTGCAAATATAACAACTACATGTATATTTTACAATGAGAAAATTATTATTTCCTATTTCTTTTTCAAAAAAAATCTGAATGTTATTTCATTTTTGAATCATAGCGACCAAATAAATGAAAGCATCTATAAGGATTTCTATACCTAAATCTTAATCTTATACGTATAGGATATTTTTAAGTCGTTTGTTCCAAAACGAGTAGTACTTACTTTGCCATCAACCAGGAAGCACATATACAGGGGTGTTTAAAAACTTATAAGGGTTATAAGGGTTTTTTTGGTTAAAAATTAAATACTCCGATTTGGTTTGGTTGAATTTATCAAAGTCGGTCTCGTTAAAATGCGATTTTCTCTCTTAATCTTCCACATTGTAAGACGTTACTGTGACAAACATTTCGAACGCAATTAAATCACTTTTCGATTTTTGGCATCTATTTTACACCTATGTCAAAGTTACAATTTTATTTACGCCGACACAAAAAATACTTGCAATATCATCTTAGGTTTAGAAAAACCGCGTTTTAGCTATATCCCAAAATCTGCTTCACCGAAGGTAGCATAAACCGGACGACAGAAAATGCTTGCAAATATTTTTTTTATTGTTATTGACGTCCAGAAGTATTATATTTCATTACCAGCAAAAAACGAAAAAATTCGTCGGTAAGTAACTTTAATTTGAATTCCACAGGTCACATGACCGCTCCTACCACCGGAACATAGTACTAGTTGTTCACCCGTTCCCCTGTACCTAACTACAAATAGCAAGCAAAAAACACGACGCGCCTCTTTTTGCAGTCAGATGAGGGACTATGATAAAATGAGTCGTTCCAGTTTATGATTATTTTGCACTAACATGAACATGAAGAACAATGAAACAACAATAATTTAAATTGTCATTTAATTGTCAACTCTTCTAGAAAACGTATATTCTTTTAAAAGGACATTATTTTGAATAAGTTTAGTGTTTCCTTATGTTGTACCTATTAGTTACATTTTAGTATGTCGTAAAATTTTTAAGAGCCACTGGAAATCACCGATCCATGGAAATCGCCATAAAAAGAATCAATCAACTTTTATATTGAACTCAGCATTTATTTTTTTCTCAGATAACGTTTTTATTGTTGAGTTTTAAGTGGACGTATTGTGTGTGTAGTCTTGAAATTACTTTTTTTTTATTTATTTATTTACATGTCAGTAGATGTTGGAATTATATTTCGGAAAGGTTTCATTCGACATTTAAATGAACCTTTTCAACCTTCTTTTTAACACCATTACTGTTCATAAAGTAGTTCTATTATATACGAGTGTTGCCATAACTTTTGTTTCGAATATTAACACACACTTTATTAAATGTAATAAATAGTCGTAGGTATCTAATTTACATTTCACACGGTTATTACCACCGCATCGTAAGTGCAAATAGTAGTCCATAATTCGACCAAATTAGTTTCAGCTCAGTTCATCAAATAATTTCTGAACAATCAGCTTTGTGGACATTTTGGAGACGTAATCGATTGGTTATCATTTCAATGATTTACGATTGTTATTGTGTAAGTTTAGCCAAATTTAGAACTATGTTTGCCCGATTTAAACCTGTTTTGTTGTCACTTTAAGTTTTCTGCAAACAAATTCATGTTGATTATCGATATTTTGACTTTGTTTATTTCTACTATATCTGAAGATTGTTAATAATTTATCTGTAAACTACCTCTAAATAAAATAATCAAACACTATGATTAGAGTAGAAAGAACATAAAAGGTAATTTAATTGTCTTTAACACAAAATATAAAAATAAGTGTGCAATTAGCCGATGATGTAGACCGTTTTCTAGTGACGCGATAGTCAGAATGAATCTTCCCGCTTCCCGCAAAAATTCGTTGTTTCTCTTGGGCCTCGTTCATTCTTAATCTTGTTAATATAAACAAAGACACCATTGAAAGTTTTATTCCGAATAGTCGACATTCTCGGGAATTCGTGTCGATTAAATAAATCTAAATAATACAATTATTGAACAAATCATTTAATAATTTTTAGCAATGTTTTGTGCATTGTTTGCTATGATGTTACGATATTTCTTTTGAGAGACCTGTCCATTAATTCAATGGCGAGGTTAGTTTTAAAATGTGTGGGTTAAAAACGTTTTCTTCCTCATTTAGCGAGGAAGTCAATGTTTGTTTTATTTGGACTTGTTTAAAATCGGTGGCTAGTTGACTCTAATAAAATATTTACCTTACACTTTAATCTTTTGGGCCAGGGTATGAAATTTCAGAATTATTGTTGTAATAATAGGCATTATTATTGGAAAATATAAAAAATTTACTAAAAATTCTAAAAAAGTATTTATAATGTTTTAAATTAAAAATTCAAAAGAAAACACACGAATGGAAATAAAACAAATAATCACGTTATTACTCTAGTTAATGACTTACATTGAACTGGAGAATTCAAGGTAGAGCGTGACATTTTTAAAAATAAAACTATCACGTAAATTTTGGGTTTATATAGAGAGAATAGATAGAAAGAAAGGACTCTCTCAAGTAAGGACTGCGTTCCAAAACTCTTGTTTCGGACTATTTCCCGAAACAAAGTAAGGTGTAGAGTAAAGTTTTTGTGCAGTGATTTGTGAATAATCAGTAAATATCTTTAACTTATTTTTAAAGTGTTCTGTTTGATAATAATTAATTAATTTACACATAAATGCCAATTTTATATTTTCGTCCAGATTATCAAATTTATCTCATACATATTTTTATATTATTAAGTAGTTAAAGTTTTCCAGTGCTATTTATAATTGTCAATAAGTCCAAACTGTATAGTTTAATTAAGTGTTCATCTAGTGTCATAAATCTTTATTTAAAGTTTTGATATATTATCAAATAGTGCTTTATTCCCTAATTATAGTTTGAGTAATTCATTTTTTAAAATACTAGTCACTTTTGTACTTATTTTAAATATACATTTGTTAATTTTTTAATACTTATTATTAATATCTTCTCCCCCTTTCAAAACCAGGCAAATATTCCAAGCATTTAAGAAGCCTTAGGACTAAAATGAGTTTTAAACTAGTTGCCAAGAACCGCTCGACTATGCTATTAAAACAGAATTTTTTTGTTTTTTTTTTAATTTAATTCTTTTGCCACTGCGGAAGTCATGTTCGGGTCAACTTTCGTTTAGCCGAAATCAGTTACGTAAAAATTGTTGCCATGGAAACCGTTGCCATGGTAACCAGTAAACAAAAACCCAAATCTCGTGGTGAGGAAATGCATAGTTGTCAAGTTATAGATTATTTAATGTTCACTTTAGTTTAGACGAAATCAGTTACGGTAAAACTGTTGCCATGGGAACGCTTGACATAGTAACGACTAAACAAAAAATCAAATCCCATAGTGAGGAAATGCGTGGTTGCCAAGTTACAGATGATTTAATTTAGCTGTAATCGGTTACGGAGAAACTCTTGCCATAGAGACACTTGTCATGGTAACGACTAAACAAAAACCCAAATCCTGTGGTAAGAAAATGCATAGTTGGCAAGTTACAGGTCATTTAATTTTCGCTTTAGTTTAGCTGAAATCGGTTATGGAGATGTCGTGATGTCGACTGAACAAACACCTAAATCTAGTGGTGAGGAAATGCGTAGTTGCCCCTTATATTAAGATTAACTCTTAACACAATACCCTAATCTAAACTAAAGTGAAAATGAAACCATCTATAACTTGGCAACTAGGAATTTTCTCACTACGCGATTTGTTTAGACATTAGCATGACAAACGTTTCCATGGCAACAGTTTCTCTATAAGATTACGCTACGCTCCTCCCACCCACAACCTAACTACTACAGAGGAAAGCGAGCGAAGCGAGCGCGCCTGGCCGACGTTTCGAAATTCGCGAGCGCGAATTTCGAAACGTCGGCCGGGCGCGCTCTTTTTCTACCTACATCATAAGATCACGCTACGCTCGTTCCACTCACCTACTAGCCACTACTTGGCAACTACGCATTGCCTCACCACGAGATTTAAGTTTTTGTTTAGTCGTTAGCATAATAAGCTTTTCCATGGCAACAGTTTCTTTATAACTGATTTCGGCTGAACTAAAGTGAACATTTAATAATCTATAACTTGGCAACTACGCATTTCCTTATTGCGGGATTAGGATTTTTGTTTAGTCCTTAGCATGACAAGAGTTTCCATGACAACAGTTTTTCCGTAACCGATTTCGGCTAAACTAAAGTGAACATTAAATGATCTATAACTTGGCAACCACGCATTTCCCCATCACGAAATTTGGGTTTTTGTTTAGTCGGTAACATAACAAGCGTGCCCATGGCGACATTTTTTGCATAACTTATTTCAGTTAAATAAAATTAAACAAAAACCGTAATGATCTACAACTTGGCAACTACGCATTTCCTCACCATAAGATTGGGGTTTTTGTTTACTCATAGCCATCACAATTGTTATTATGACAACAGTTTTTGCATAACAGATTTCGGCTAAACGAAAGTTGAGCCTCATGTTCCTTGAGGACTCCAGGAACCTGTGGCTTATGACAGTGCTGCCCTAATCCTTTAATAGTATATTAACAACAGTAGCTAAAGACCTATCAGTAGTTACAAATGGTCTTTAGGCTTCCCGGTTGTTACATTGTGCGCTGTATAGGATAATGCCATCGCTTAGGTATATTTTACTTTCCTATACATTATCTTATCTTCTTCATTTTATTTCATAATTCTAGTTATTTTATATCTTTTAATGTTTGTTTACAAAGATGATGTTAATTTTGTTTGAATGTTTTTGAACTGTGCTAATTTTAAATTGTTAATTAATATTGGAACGGTAAATGAATTATAAAATCTAAGAGATAAATAAAATATATTTATTTTTTAAAGGATGTGATATTTTACAATTTTAGTATACATTTTAATTTTGTAAAATTAAAATTATTATGATTTTGTAACCAAATAAACATAAGTTAATAATAGTTTAAATTTACAACAAAAAGAACAAAAAGTATGGTAAAATGTTAAGGTCAGTCAAATGATTTGTCATATTTATTGAATATGTCGGTTTGTTCACAAAAATATTGAAAAAGAAGTAGCCGAGTGCCTAAATTCCATAAAGAGTAGGTATACTAATTAAAATATTTGGAACGCTGTACATTTTAAGTAGAAACGAAAGTCAACCTCAGAAATCTTCTAATAGTGGATCCCAAAGGAAGAACAAAGAGCATACGGTATTAAATTAATTTAATAAAAATTAAAATTAGTCAAGTGTTTTTCTATTTTGCTTAGTAGATAGGTTTTTAGTGGATTTTGGCGATAGTTCATTGCAAGAATACTTTACTCTCTATAGGATCAGAGACAACAGAGACGTGTAACTTAATAGGAAAATCTGTTGGATGGTCTATTTAAATTACATATATGACTTTCCTTCTCTTTTAGATTGATCTATATTTATCTCTCTCCAATAAAACTAACACCAATCTTAGAGGTCGCTGATGTTAGTGGTTTTTTGACATCTACGTATAGATTAGAACTGAAAACTGATAATCTTATGAATGTTATTATGAACGTGTGCATTTTATTAAAATTAATTTAAAATGTGCCCCGTTTATTCCTTTGAGTCTGATTTTGTTGTTTAATTAATTTTCTTTGGGGGGGAATGTTTATTTTCGCATATTATTTTCTGCATGAAACCATTTCTGGAACCAAACTCGCGTTTTTGTATACGTTTTTTTCTAGAGGTAAGTAATTTTCAATTTATTAAGAAAACCACTGTATAATGTGTGTGGTTAATAATATATTACAAAATGGATATAATTACTTTAGGTGAATTGGAACAGAGATCCATTGTTACAGCTACTTTTGTTCATTAAGTAGGTAGATGAATGTCTGGACAGCTTTAATGGCAGCACAAAGTTCCCACCTACTAGAAAAGTAAAATGTATGATGAGTAAAAAATCTCTGCAAATGTACTATTGGCAAAGGACTTTTGAAATGATTAGAGATTGGCTTTTTTTTACATACATCTACCTCTAATAGCCACTCTAGTGGCTATTAGAAGATTTTAGATTCATTTAAACGAAGAAAAAAAAATGAATCACAAAAGGGTAGAATTTTAAATCAAAATGCATTGGAAAATAAATTTGGGGACATCAGGTTGGTTTTGAATTTTAAACCAATAGTTTAAGTAGGATCTGCTATAACTTTATTAGAAGATTTCCTTGATAATAAATTTTAATATACCAATTGTTTCAAATGAAATTGAAAAAGAGTTAAATTCGAAATAAGATTTTTCATGGGTAAAATGTTATATTCATTCAAACATCGTAAGGTAATCTATAATTAAGGGAGTATGGAAAATAGGTATAACCTGGTAAGGGACAACGACAAAAAATTCATCTTTACATTGTGTTTATTATTAATATTAATATTTGCTGTTTGAAAAGTACCTCCTGCTTCAGAGCAGATCAAATAGATTAGACGACTAGTTGGAGAAGGTCCACTTAGTCACCAAATTAGGAGACTAGGAAAACTTTTACATGACTGGGGACACAACAGGAATGCACACGCACATTTCCTTTTAGAAGGCATGGCATATAAATCTATTGATCTTGATGACCCTGAGAGGAGTTAGCAAGGAGGTGTACGGAATGGGTCCAGCAGGTTTCGATCCAGTTTACAGGATGGGAACTTACTCGACTCGGACCTTTTTTGTTTTTGTTTCGTTTACCTGGTTTCTATGCCTTTTTGCCAGATTAACGTAAGAGACATTTTTTCAATTGGCACTTATGATAGTCGGGCAAAAAGGTATCGATAAACTCTATACTTTATAAAATATTTGTTACATTATTTTTTAAATATATTATGAATATATAACAACTGTGACTTTCTTTGTAATTTGTCACAAAATGATACGAGATACTTTCTAAACGTTGCAATTGTAGTTTGTTTTTCTGTACCTTACAAAAATATAATTTATAGAAAAAGAGTTTGGTGTATTATTTTTCCAAGTTTAAATATTTAATAATCAATAGAATTTTCAATTTTTTTTTTTGGCGAAGTTTACAAGAGTAATAAAAACTATGTTCACTGCTATTAAACTGATTAAAACTTCCTTTATTAAAATGATTATATGATAAAAAATTTGATGTTATTGGAAGATTTTATATTTTTACTTTCTTATCTGTATACAGATAAGGAAAGTATAGGAATCATGATTTTTTTCGACCTCGAGTTTTCGACGGACTTTTACGTTTTGAGGTCCCCTGAATCCCTTTTGACTATTTTCGCGATGATGTTTGTGTGTGTCTGTGTGTGTGTCTGTATCCACCATAACTCATGAACCGATACAAAGAAAAACACCAAATTTTAAACTTAAGCTTTACTCCGGCATCCAATGAACTAATTAAATTTTGGGCAGAGTAGAAACATCTGGGGGAGTACTTTATAGGTGGTCATTTTTATATTTTATGAAATATATCTGTTAGTTACGTTTGAAAAAGAAAATTCTTTAAATAAAAGTTACTTACAATATTATTATTAATATTTTTTGTTTAACACAAAATTTTCCTAAAATGGTCCGTATTCGAGAAATTTGACAAAATGTAAAAAAAATAATTTTTTTAAAAAATTTTTTAATTTAAAGTTATTTACAATATAATTCTCTATAATTTTTATTCCATACTTAATTTCTCTAAAATGGACCGTATTCGAGATATTTGAGAAAATGTGTAAATTTCGAATTTTGAAGAAAACTCAAAAACGGACAAAGAAAAAAACATTAAAGTTTAAACTTAAGTATTATGTCGGCCTGACATAAAATGATTAGATTTTGGACAAAGTGGGAACATCTGGGGGGGTACTTTATAGGAGGCCCTTTTTATATTTTATGAAATATATGTTATTTATGTTTGGAGAAGAAAATTGTTCAAATAAAAGTTATTTCTAATATTATTATCTATAATTTTTGCCTTATGTCAAATTTTCCTGAAATTTGACAAAATGTGTAAAATTTAGATTTTTAAGAAAATTGTGGAACTAAAAGTTGTTTGCGATATCGATCTTTATAATTTCCGTTCATACATGATTTTTCTTAAATTCACCGTAATGGAAAAATTGGAGGAAAAGTGCTAAATTTAAATTTTTCAGTATTTGCGTTTTCAATGAATATCTATAGAAAAATGTTTCGAGGTAGATGTACGTGAAAAATGTATACATTTAGTTTATCCTCTAAACATTTATAGAAGTGCTGCAATGGTTGTAGAAAATAACCGAAAAAAGCCTATAATAACTATATAGGAAAGTCATGTGTTGGACACATCAGCTTTTTTAATATACAGTGAAATAATAGTTTTTGTTTCTCCTTTAAATTTGTATAGTAAAACTATTTATTTCTAAATCCATGTTTGAATTTCCCGCCCTAAAGCATTTTTAATTTTGCCGCTATTTACTAGTGGCGCCATCATAGACGTGTTGTGGTTACGATAGCACAAACAACTTTTACCGAACAAAAAAAATACATTGAGTTACACGTCTCACTGGGTTGTCTCTGATAGGATTAATCAATGTATCGTGTATCATCGGAAGTATTCGGGAAAATGACGTAGTTGCCGGACCATCGAATGCGCGAATATAAAAATGAACACGATTATAACTGATCCGGCTTATATTTTGTGTAAAATAAGAATAGCGATAGTGAAGTCATGTAATTAACGCTCTTTTAATATAAACCGTACCTATTTTAAAATAAATGGGATAAGATAAGAAAAATCTTTATTATTAGTAATAATAATAATAATGTTTATTTTAAAAATATAAAAGATACATATTAATTAATAGAAGGCACAAATAAACAAGGAAGAAAAACCACGAAGCAGGTCAAGCCTACTTGTGAGTGGCCGTCATAAATAAATATGGTAAAATAAGTAGTATAAAAATATTCTTATTATGACAAAAAAATAATTTAGACATAACATTTTTTTTACAGATAGCCTGGTTTCCAACTTAATATCGGGAGGTAGCAAGTTATTTTTGGACCCAAATATGAATAATGTCTTTTTCCGATTGCATGTAAGAGGTAATGTATGCGTCTTTATTTCGAGTAGCATATTTATGAAATATAGTTTGCAATTCTGTTTTATGGTAGTGTTTATAAAATGTAATTGTCCAATGTCAAATATGCTACTACTATTACGTTATAAGACGTTGCTAGGGCAGACGTAACCAGCGTTAAGGATTGTTCTTAGAAATCGCTATTGTAGAATTTCGAGAGCTGATAGGTAAGTTTCAGATACGCCACCACAAGCTATTATTCCATAAATAAGATGAGATTCAACTAAATTTTTATATATAATTATTTTTTGTTTAAAATCTAATATTTCGCATATCTGTTTAAATTTAAATACTATATAGTGTAGTTTTTATGAAGTGTAATGCGAGCCCATTTCATTATTCAGTTATGCTCTAATCCTCCAAGTCCCTCTCTATCTTATTTGGCCTTTGAGGCTCAACTTGTCCGATTACCACATATAATTAAACCCCTTAAGACTAAACATATATGACGACTATGGCGAAGACGCTTTCGAATACTTTACAGAACGAAGGTGATAACGTTTCTAGTTTTGGCGAGAACTTTCTAGAGTATCACCAGAATTTTAAATGTGTGTATAAATATTGGTGAAGGAACAAATATTTTTAAAGATAAATAGTGAAGAGTTTAAAGACATTCGAAATATATAAATTATAATAGTATTATTTTAAAATAATTATGTGTTCAAATGAATTATTAACAAATGAACTGTTGTTTAAAATAAACAAACGTAACGGAAGGTATTATATGGTTGATCCCATTATTGTCTATCATTATACCACGATATTTAATTTTACTTGCAATATATAGGTATATTTGCTTTTAACGACCTTATTACAATACAGGCAATTGTTGTAGCATAATATTTTTCAGAACATTTCTAATAGCACACAATCAATCATTATTAAATTCCCAATGAAATACCTAGATACATATATACGAAAATACAACTATCACAAATTGAAAACAATATTTTTTTATAGATCCTTTATGTACAGGACAAGTCAAAATATTTGAATACAAAAATAAATATACAAACAAAACTTAAACATAATTGACAACAATTTATTCGCTCCGTGTGCGACAGCAGCGCCAATTTATTTTGGTATTAAAGGACTATTTCTGCCTATACTGACAAATACAATTTTTAATAGAATTCGTAAATAAAAAGTATATATGTTAGTTTTAATAAAAGTATATGGATTTGTAAAACAAGTAAAACATTAATTTATTGTTATTATATATTTCTCCCGCTTAAATTAAAGAAAATTATGTATAATCAATAAAAATTAATAATAAAATATAGGCAGGCAACAGTATTTACTGGAGAATGTATGAGAAGTTGCCTAAGTCTAATTAGTTGTTATTGAAGGTTTAGTCTATTCTGTCAAAATAAAAAAAAATACCATTTAATAATAGCGTGAAGTTAAAATGTATAAAAAAGGATTGTTATTTATATTTACATTTTTGTTCGAAAAAAAAAAAAAAACAGAATGAATGATTAAAACTGGTTTCCCATCAGTAAGTCACAAAATTGTATTCCAGCCACATATTATAATCAAAGCAAGAAATCTTGAAATCTAGTCCTTCCTGAATGAACATTTAAGAATAAAGGAATATTAAAGAACATCGTAAAATGATAATTTATTGTTTATTTAAAACCTTTTAAGTTTATGATGTCTACTATTTCCAGCATTACTGTTATTATTACAAAAATAAAGGTAATTTTTCTTCTTATTGTACACCAATCCATTTATTTCTTTGATTTAATTTCCACTTTGCTAGTGAAACTTTTTATATAAGTTTCACTGGTTTTCTTTGCTAGTATTTGTACAATTTTCAACACAGCAACTCCGGTTGCTTATTGTGTTGTTTTTACCTACTTTTTTGAAAAAAAAGTTAAATGTATACGTGTATTTGATATGCCAAAATTACAAAATATCGCCATAAAATGCAAGAATTATCCGCAGCTAGCGCTACTATCGCTTTTGCTTCCCTTTCCATGACTTCGCACGAAGCGAATATGCACTATCTTCATAATATGATCAGAGTTATTAATTACTCTATTTTTACTGCACCGATCATTGAAACATTTTAGTGTAGTATAGAGGTAAACCACTGGGAAAATTTGTACCCTAGTACACATTGTGCCCCAAATAGTACACGAAGTACATAAAAAGTACACAAATTAAAATAAGGTTGACGAGCTAAAATAAAAGGTACCTATCACATAGGTTTCCGATATTAAAATTAGGTCGATTACCGAAAAGCAAAATAGGTCCTTTGCACGTATTCTTTAACAAACATTTTTTTCTCTGGGTCGCTAGATTGTTGACAATCCTACACAATTAGTACATACAGTTTTACATACAGATATGACTTTTTGCTGTAATATCGCAAGGTAAAAGTAAATGCAGCTTTTTCAAATGTTCAGTCAACACGTTTCTTTTTCGTTTTTTTTTTGTTTATTATCAATAAATCAAATTTTAGTAAAATAGTATATTATGTTACTTACTAGGAGTAGAAACCCAACATTATATGTTGAGCCCAGAATTTTGCACAGCTGAGGCGTTAGCCGAAGCTGTGCAAACTGGGCGAAACATATAATGGGCCCTCTAATCCGAGTGACATATACTATTTTTTCTTCAAGCATTTAAATAAAAGTATGGATAAAAATAATTGTTTCAATATAGAAATATTTCCATCTGCCCAAAAGATAAAAATAAACATTATAAATTCACAGAATTTTATTTATAATAAATAATTAGGAACAATTTTCTTTTCTCTTTAAACAAAATTCCAAATTTTTAAAACTATTTTAATCTAAAATATAAAATAACAAAAAACAATGGATATTATTTTTCAATATTTACATTAAATATGAAATTTTGTAATGTGCAGTTATTCATATTTAGGGCGCCGTTACCCGTTTTTGTTTGAAGTTGCATTATTTGGTCATTAATAAAATTATTTGTAACAAGATTGTCATTTTCAATATCTTCTGTGATATTATTTTCCTCTTCAATATTTCTTGTTATAGTAGAGGGTTTGTCGAGAGGCTTAATATATTCCGTCTGGTTTAAAATTTTCATGGCTACTTCTTTTTTATTATTCATCGATTCCTCGATGTAGCCTTCAGCAACGGTGGTTGATTTCCAACCACCGTGGCGTTTAAGAGCTGTAATGTCTCCTCCGTTATCAACTAATATAGTTGTTGCTGATGTTCTTCGAAAGCTATGTCCCGTGTACTCCTCTGGAATTAATAGTTTTAAAAATGTGGTAACTTCTTTGGGCGTATTTGAAATTTTATGGATCCCCATTACTACACGATGGCATTGACCATTTTGATATTTTATGAAAAACCTATCAAAACTTATATCTTTTGGTCGAAGGTTAGCATATGTTCTGAATTAATTTAAATAAACTTCCCCAATTATAGTAAATGATTTTTTGATTTTGGAATATTTACCAAAATTAAATTTCCTAAATCTTTTATATCTTCCACTTTCATTTGAACAAGTTCATCACATCTGCACGCTCCCGTGACTCCAAATAACGTCAAAACCTAGAAAAAAAAATTAAAATAAAAAAGCTGAAAATAATAGAATATCTGTAAAACTAACAGTTTAAAAAATTATGTACCTACCTTAGTTGCTAAATATCTCTTGTTTGGTGCATTCTTAAGAAAGTTATCAAACTCCTGTTTAGAAAAAACTTTTGACTTCTTCGGTTTGTAATTATCACCTTTTCGTTTTAAGAAGGCAATTAATTTTGAATAGTTTTCAATTTTTACATTATGTTTAATATTTAGTTCTGATTTCAGCATTGAATACTGCGACCACATTGATGAACTTTTAAATTTTTCAGACAAATTAGTAAAATATACGATCAGAACATTTTCTGAATAAAAATGTACGTGATTTTCTTCACTCCATTTCAAAAATTTTGTGTAAGCATAATCGTAAACTTTCTTCGATTTCGTAGGTATTAAGGTTTCTATCGAAGATTTCGCTATTTCTAGCAATTCGGGAGGTGTTGATTGCATTTCTTCTGACAATTTCTTTTTACTTGAAAGACACAGGTATAACAAACGGGTTAACACTATTTTTTTATATTCTAAATCATACACTGATAAACGTCAAATTAAATAAGTATTCAAATGACAGTTCCAGCCTACTTGATTGCAACGTTCATAATAAGCCATTTAACATTTGGTTTGTGCTTTTTTATACTAGTACAAAAATGAAAAATATTTGTACTAGTATAAAAATAGGCTACTTCTACAACATGTGTACCTTGATATAATGTAAACATTATTATACGCTTGAAGAGAAACATCTTTCTTGGCCTTTAGTTCTTTTTTGTGTATGAGTAGTGTCTGATATTTGCTTTATTAAAAATTTAATTGCTTTAATTGGCCTTTTCGTTTTTTATCATTTTAAAACCATCTTTGAGCTTATTATATTTCAATGAAACTGTTTTCGCTTTCAATTGTGCCGCTTTCATTAACCTCTAAATGTGTGGAACTTTTAGTATATTCGTTTAAACAATTTTTTACCCTATTTTTCTGGTCTCTTTTTACTTTCCTATCTGTATACAGATTAGGAAAGTATAGGAATCATGATTTTTTTCGACCACCAGTTATCGACGGATTGTTACGTTTTGGGGTCCCCTGAATCTGTTTTGACTATTTTCGGGATGATGTCTGTGTGTGTCTGTGTGTGTGGGGGCAGAGTCGGAACATCTAAGGGAGGGGGTACTTTATAAGTGGTCTATTTTATATTTTATGGAATATATCCGTTATTTACATTTGGAGAAGAAAATTCTTTAAATAAAAGTTACTAACAATATTATTATCAATATTTTTTGTGTATTACAAAATGTGCAAAATTCTAATTTTTAAGAAAATTGTTGAACTAAAAGTTGTTTGCGATATCGATCTCTATAATTTTTGTTTATACATGATTTTTCTAAAATGGACCGTTATGGAAAAATTAAAGGAAAAGTTCTAAATTTAAATTTTTCAGTATTTTGTTTTCAATGAATATCTATAGAAAAATGTTTCGAGGTAGATGTATATGGAAAATGTATATATTTAGTTTATCCCCTAAACATTTATTGAGGTGCTGCAATAGGTTGTACAAAATAAGCGGAAAAAACCTATAATAACTAGATAGGAAAGTCATCAGTTGGACACATCAGATTTTTAAGATTGACTTTCCTGTTATTTCTTTTTTAAAGTTTTATTTCCTTACTGGCAAACTCAATTACCCAATAATTCATTATGAAGATATCTTTCATAATCAGTGCCAATAAAATGGACATAACAGATCTGGCTTGTTGTGGGAATCTATTTATCGGCTCTACGACACCTCCAAATCCACCCTTGTTTTATTTCGTGTAAAACAAAATGTTTACCCAATGGAAAATTATGACAAATTATATCTGGGTTATCTTATTTTGTTTTTACACGGCTGTTGTTACAATTACTGACCCCTGTCTTTCTGACACATTCAAACACTTAATTAGTTAAAAACAATCATTTTTTCCACTGTAGAAATAAAACTAAGTTGATTTACCAAAATACTTTTTATAAAAACACTTTAAAAAAGTTCAGTCAATTAAAAAGTTATAAAAACAATCCAAAAACTACTAAAAACCATGTTCAAACGTATGAACAACACACGAATTTATAAATATCTGGTCCAGCAATGACGTAATACAGTGAAGCGTACGTAGTATATGGGATTGGCCAATCTTAATAGAATTTAAGTATCCTTGGTTCATTATGTCATTTCTCTCCTGCAGTCAGATCTTTTTGCCTTAGCCACCACCACACTTCATGAATCTCTCGTGAAAACTTCTAAAATCAAGATTACTCATTAAAAAGAAAATTTTATTTAATTAAAAAGAAAAGCAGAGTTGCATAGACAGGTAATAACCAGAGTAAAATCAGAGAAGAGCAGAAAAAATAGTGAGAGTTCAAGGAGAACCATCCCGAGGAGCAGAACCAACAGACAGTGTCAGAAAGGTCAGAGAAGGAAAAGCAGAGAAGATAGGAAAAATTGTTATCATTTTTTTTATTATTTGGAAGTATTATTTAGTTGTAATATTTTAGATACTTGAACCTACCCCGAATCGAGATTTCTTCATTAATTAAAAATTTTATATTCCATAAGGAATACTTAAAAAAATGCTTGGTTGAAAACAATAAATAAGATAATAGAACTAGTTTTTAAGAGTAGAATAACTCTCGTAATTAATTTAAAACGAAAACTATAAAGTGTGGTACGTTAATAGTAAGACACAGATCAACTATACCTTTAATTCAACTCGTGATATTATACAAAATACAGGGCGCTACCTACAGTAAACACTTGATAAAATGAAGTGTCTTCTATTATTTTTTAACCGTCACCAACTACTACCAAATAACAATTTTGGGATATTTTGCAGCATATCCAACAAAATCTTCAAGGCAAATATCATTAGAATCAAGCATATCGAAATCGTTATTTTAAGATTTTATGGAAACATAAAAACCATTTCTATGAATTTTTAGTAATGCATCATTTGAAGGGAACTGATTTTCCAAAAAGAATGAAATTCTGTGAACTTATTTTACTTCGGTCACAAGAAAATGTCCCTTTTTGGGCAAATATTATTTGGACAGACGAATTAAAATTAACAGAAAATGATCTTCTTAATTAACTTTATTCCCATTATTGGAGTGACATAAGTGTACACACATTTGGGGAACAACATTTTCAAGAATCCTGCCAATTTATCGTTTATTGTGTTGTGCCTACAATTTTATCAAGAGAATTTGAATGGTAAGGTAGGTGTTTACATCTAATATAAAACACGTGTTTTAACTTACAAATGACCAATATCTCCTCATCTTGCAGAATTTTTAACTATTTAGACAGCGTTACCCTGACTGATCGTCGAAAACTGTTCTACCAATATTTTGTCAATAATTGTCTGGAAACTTATTATATAATCAATGGACAGCTAATAATAGACCAAATCTTTTCAGACCTATCGGCACTCGATTTTTATTTGTGGGAAATAGTGAAAAATAAAGTGTAAAACACCGCAGTGACCACCATGGAAGACTGCATGAGGCGAGTAATAAGAATATTTGAAGACAACCCCAAGTCATGAACAAATGCTCCTTAGATGAGAAAAATATCTAGAGGTTCAAGGTAACCAATTGGAACATTTACTAAAATAAATTTTGTAAATTTTGTTGTCGAGAAAGATACTCTTATACACTCCACTATTAACTAATTAATGAAATAAAACAAATTAAAAAATTCTTTAGTAATTTGAGCTTGTAAAACTAAAGCTACCATTTCGCAAGCCGATACCGAGACCGAGACCCACTTAAAGCAAATTCGGGAACGAATCAAGACGAATATCAAAATCTCCTGGGGTCTGGTAATGCTTTAAACGTTTTTAATAGAACCTAATAATGAAGATACATATAATGAAGAATACAATAAGAGGTCTGAAATCAATATTTCATTAGAGAAGACGCATCCTTTAACATTAAAAGAATGTTCTACTATGTACTTTTGCCGGATACTTAATAAAAAAATACGTAAAAAAAACTAAATGCTAGGAGTGTCAAAATTATTTCGAAGAAAAAGAAAATATTTTGAATGATGAACACCACTCTTTTTTTATAAAACTTATAATCTAAACGAGCAATTCGGGCTAAAATGTCCATCATCACTATTAATTTTGAGTTTATTGACTTCTAAGTTTTAGAACAAGAATATTATCCAACATTCTAGGATCCGACCAAATCCCCACACGTTTTACCAATACAAGCACTAAATTTATAGTTTTATGACTTTAACACAATACATTCTATATATTTTCACCTTTAAACCATAAAACTGGACGTAAAAATCTAGTTCCCTTTGATTGTGTTCCGTTTTATTTATCTTTCATGATTTGCGCACGAATTCCAGACTTCATCAAATACATGGCTTACATTTTATTATTGAATTTAAATCCCAGCGGAACGGTACGCAGTGTTTAATAAAGGGATAAAAAATGCTGGTGACCGTTAAACAGTATTTGGAAGGAAACAAAAAGAAAAAGAGTCGAAGGTACGTTTACACTAGGAAAAATTAATAGAGGTATAGTTGTCCAAATGAAATAGGACACCAATTGTAGGATAAAACCTCTATTTCAGAAATCATAATAATATTAATATTTATTATAAATAAATGTTTCAAACTTGCTTAGAGACTGGTATCAAACCCGTCTTTAAAACTGGAAAAAAATAAAATAATGATATCTAACGTATCCAAATTAATTAAAAAAACTGTAAAAATTGGATCAAAATATTTTTGAACAAATTTGTAGTTATTTTTGATACGTAGCAGGGGGGTTCACATCATATGCACAATATACCAACCCATTTACTGCACATACCACCCGGCGCTTGGGTGCTCTGAAGTCCGTTTTACAATAACAAAATTGCATTAAAATGTAAAGCACACTGAATAATTTAATAACATCTCGCTTGGTAACACAAAAAAGTATTTATTCAACAATTTTAATTTATTTATTCCAACAAATTAAAAAATCATGCCTTCACTTAGTTATTTGTATTTCTGTCCGCTACATGCCTGCTGGCTCCCCTGTGTGCCCGCGACAACAGTGACAGGCGCGCGCTGTCAACAAAAAGTAAACAAAAAAAAAAAAAAAAACAATATGGTTATGGTTGCCGACCAAAACATGTGAGTGAGAGTATTTTTATTTATTTTAGTATTAGGTATAAGTTATTTAGGATTATTTACGATTAAGTAAAGGTATTTTGTTGCTTTAACGAGTCTTTACCAGGGAAAATTCATTATAAATACATAATTTCCAATTATAATAGTAAATTTTATATCTATTTCAAACGTAAATTTTAAGAGCAAATATTTTTCTTCTGATATTGATCAAAGAAAAAAATGGTGCCACATTTTAAACATTCCACTTAAAACCTATTATAAATTATGAGAAAATTTTAATACAAAATCAATTACAAACAAATCGTTCAATAGTAAGACTGCTAAGATTTGCTTTGCCTTTAGCACCAGATACACCAAAGACAATAGTGCTAAGTACAGGCGCGGATACAAGGGGGGGTAATAGGGTAATTACCACCCCGAACTGCTCGAAGAGATCCAGGAATTTATTAAATTGTAATCTAAAAATATTGTATTGGTATCAGAACTGACGGTTGTAGTGTTATGGTTTCAGAAAAGAAAGGAGCAGTAAAGGAATTTCAGTCAGTATTTTCTAATGCTACGCGTTGTCCCTGTTATAACCATGCTTTAAGTTTATCTTTATCGACATCTTCATATACGCAACATAGTTTCATTTATGAAAGAAGTTATTGAGTTTTTTTAATGCCTTTTCTAAAAGAAGTAAAGTATTAAAGAATATCCATAAAGGAAACCTGAGTAGTCTTTGCGAAACACGTTGAGTAGAAAGACACGAGAGTATTCTAAAATTTAAATATAATTTAAAAGATATTTTGCAGGCGCTTGAACTAATTTTACAATGGAATGATAGAACTCAAGCTTTTATAAATACATTAACTTCACCACGCTTCATATTTTCTATATTTTGTCTTTCACATATATTAACAATAACATTGCCATTAAGCAGAATGTTTCAATTAAAATATTTGGATAAAGTAACTGCAGATAATTTAATTCAAAACATTTTAAAATTATTAAATAAACATCGATGCGATGAAAATGTCTAAAAAGAAATCTATAAAGAAATATCAAACTTATATGAAGAAGTTGATATACACCTAATAGTTCTACGGAAAGCTAGTAGGCAAACCTGAGGGCAAACATAAAAAATAATAACCCTAAAGAATATTTTAAAATATCTATTTATGTTTCATCATTAGATAATATTATCGAATACATTAATGATAGATTCAGCAAAGATATTTTACATGTGTTTGATTATAACACCATTTTTCCCGTTAATTTCATTGGCAAGACATCACAGGATTTAAAAATTATTGTGGAGTCTCTCATTAAGACAATGGGATGTTTTCTCGAAGATACTGACTGTGTTACAGTTGTACAGATGTTAAAGGTAGAAATTGAATTATGGCAATCAGAGTTCAACAATTTTGACAGAAATAAAGATTCTGATACAGCTATTATTGCTCTTTTTATTTTAAATGCAATCATGATATCTATCCGACTATTAAATTAATTTTGATAGTTTTATGTACTATGCCAGTTAGTGTTATTACTGCAGAAAGAATTTTATCTAATTTTGAAAAAGTAGCTAAAGAGGAACATATTTAACGTTTACCTACATGTAAATGTTTCTTTATTAAAAATGAAAAAACCAATTGAAATTTTGGATGGCTATATTTCGTATTAGATAGAAAATAATTGCTAATGTAAATTCTTCTGTTAGAAGAAAAAATCCCGTCAATTTTCAAATTAAATATATTACGAGTACCGACATAGTAAAGGCGTAGTTAATATTACTGGTAACTACATTATTCATTATTGAAAGAGTAGGATTGGTTCAACCACCCGCACCCACAGGTCGCTGCAAGCAAACTTGTTGCCAAATTTCTACAAAGACACGGCAACTCTTAACTATTTTTCCTCCATAATACGTAGTATCGCTTTAAAAAGGGCAGATCAACAGAGGATGCAATTTTTAAATTATCATCAAAAATATATTAACAAATATATAAAAAATAATATCCTCCTTATGTATGTTTCTTGATCTCTCCTAAACTTTTGATATTGTTTGTCATGAGTTATTGTTAAAAAACTTGAATCATGGTATTAGGGGCAATACCCACAACTTTATCAAAAGTGACTTCCTCAAGAAACAGTCTCAGGTCAAATATCGTTCAGTTTGTATATCAATTTACTTTTAAAAATGAAAACTGAAGGAATTACTATTAACTCTCAGGATATATCCATCATACAAAAGTGGTGAAAAATTTAGATTCACTAATAAATAATCATTGAATTAGAAATGGAGACAATAATAAAATTGTTTTAATATAACAAACTTACTCTTGGTATCGAAAAAACCAAATACTTACCTGTACATACAATAAACGATTGCTAGATCTGGCTGACGTCTTTATTTGGACACCCGGTAGCATTATTTTAAGTATAGCGAAAGTAAAAGTTGGACAGGCTTCTGGTGGGTAGAGAGGGGGTAAACGTCAAACCACGTCGGACGGCTTCGAGAATTTCGCAGTAATGTTTACCTACCAGTGTCGTTTCATAGAATAAGTAATTTTAAATTGATATCGGCGGAACCGGACAATCGCATGTATTTATGGACTATAAATAATTATTAAACATGTATTATGATATTGAAATCATAATTTTACAAAATTTCAATTGCTATTCACAATTTATTAAACTGTTTACTCGAAATTGGTATAAACATCTATAAAATAATTTTGTACGCTAATGTATCGCGTTCACTTCGGTGAGATCCGCCGCAAACCTGTCAATGTATGTGTATAAAGTGGGAGAACTGGCAAAAGCCTTTTCAACTTTTACTTCTGCTGTAACCAACAATCCGTGCATTGGCAAATTTCTGAGGTGATCCGATTGATGTGATATTAAGAAACCGAGTCAGATTCACTTGTCGGCTACATTCTACATTATTGTTTGTTGAATGGTCAGGTATAGAGCATTCAATATAATTTAAGCCTTAAATTAAACCATTTAGAAACACTTGAAATAAATAGATTTAAAAATTCAGATAACTTACTAAATGATCAATTAGATATTAATAATTCACCCTTGTTAAATCTCTTTCCCAGTTTTCTGTGAGATAATCCCGGTAATGAGCTATCTTATTGTTATTTGATGGATATTATAATTACCTAAGTACCCTTATTTACTTTAAATAGTTAGTTTATTTTGTAATGTTATTGATGTTTTCTTAAGTACTTTGTTTTGTTAAATTATTTCGTATATATATTGGATACCGAATTGTAAATAGTCACATTTGAAAAAGAAGTTGTACTTCGAAACATATGTCATGTTAGTGTTTTTTTTAAAAAAAATTTTTATTTTTAAAATAAAAGTGTGAAAATCTACCAAATTTGGTTTTACTCTTTCAATATTAACGGAACACCTACTTTCTAGTGAATTTCATAATAAAAGTTGGCATCAAATGTGCCAGCTTTCAATTTTAATACATTGTTGTCAATTGTTATTTGTTTTGTATTATTTTGCATCGATCGATTTCTTTTCAACAAATTATTTGTATTTTAGATTAAATTATTAACAAACTGTTCTTTTCAGAACTGTTCGTTTATTGTGTATTTTTTCATTGAAAAATGCCAAAACAATTAAATAGTCGCTGCAAGGAACTAGTGGCTTCTCTAATAAATTATTTTGAGAAAGAATGTGATAATATTGGGCCTTTGTTACCTTTAACAGCTGTAAGAGAAGTGAGTTGATTAATAATGTATCACCGTCAAATTAATATAATTATTATTTTGTTTCAGCGTGTCGCAGAAGCACTTAATCTCAATTTTTCTACTGTTAGTTCTATTTCACAAGCTGTAAAGAACAGTGAAGTTCTAAAGTCACCACCAAAAAAGCGCCCTAGACAAAAGAAAGTTACCAACACAAGAATTCTGAATACCAGTGCTATTGGAGATGTTATTTATAGCATGTACGAATCTAGTAAGTGTATATGTATATAAATTATTATTAAACAATTACAAATTAATGTATGATTTCAGAGGAGCATGTAAGTTTAGATTCTTTGTTGGTGAAACTTAATGAGAAGGAGTTGTTCAATGGATGTCGCACATCATTGCATACCTTATTATTATAAATAGGTTTCAAATGGCAGAAAGATGAACCAAGGCGAGGTCTTATGGAACTTCCAGATATTGCCGTGAAACGGGCAGAATTTTTAAGAAAATATACCAAAGAAAAGGAAGCAAATTTGTACCAGTTTGTTTTATTGATGATACTTTGATTTTCCAAAATGGAACCATAAACCGTTCTTGGCAAGTAATAAAAAACTAATAAATATATACATGTTAACTGTATATTGATCTTTTTTGTAGATATATAATTCTTCATGCTGGAAACAAAAATGGATTTATTGATGGTACCGAAGCCATATTTGCTTCAAAAATCAATGATTATGTTTATCACGGTGAGATGAATAATGAAATTTTTTTAAAATGGTTAGAAGAACAATTGCTTCGAAGACTGCATGAACCATCTTTAATTGTAATGGACAATGCTTCATACCATAGCACATTGGCACACAAAACACCGAATAGTAATTCGACTAAGGTTCAAATTCAAGAGTGGTTGACGAATCAGAACATACTTTTTTCAGTCACCATGTTTAAGGCTGAACTTTTGAACCTTGTTAGACGGTGAGTAATGGAAATCTACTTTTTCTGTATTTTTTAAATGATTTTATCTTTTTAGTAATAAACCACCAAAAAAATATGTATCTGATATGCTGGCTGAACAAAATGGACAGAAGGTGTTACGTCTTCCTCCTTACCATTGTATTTTTAATCCAATAGAACTGATTTGGGGTATTTTAGAACAATATTATAACAGGCACATTGGTCGGGATGGAAAGACACAAAGAGATTGTATAGAAATGTGGTCTGAAGCACTCCGAACCATTACCCCACAAGTGTGGGCAAACAGTGAAAAATAAATTTTTAAATGATGTGAAAGAGAGCATATACTGGACCGATTCGAAATTGCTTCCATTATTATAACACCAAATAGAGATGATTCTGATTTTAGTTCTGATTATTCTGACTGATTTTAGCTTAAATATTATTTAAGTTTTAAAATGTCATGTGTTGTTAATTTTATTACCTAACTGTTCTAATTATTGTTACTTCTTTTAAATATAGATGTTTATAAACTAACTGAACATAATTATTTTTTATTGTAAATTAAATCAAACCTAAATAAAATTTGTTTGTTTTTTCACCCTTAACCTAACCTTTTTTTGTCATTTTAAACCTCTTGTGCAAAATTTATTACTATTAAATTCAGTGTTTTTCTAAAACCTCAATGTAAACATCATCAATGACCTTCATTGGCTTTTATATAGAATTCATTATACATTTAAAATTAATTGTTACTAATAACATCGCCAAAAAAACATAACCTCATAGTTTTAAAAATTCCTACATTCTTAGACTATTTTGAAAATTGGGCAATACTGCAAGGCTATGACTTCACAACTGATTGATGACGTGTATCGATTTTTATATTAAATGCACAGATGATAACATTTTTTCCATCTTAATTTTTATAAATATCAATAATTAGAATCCAATTTTACAATGGAATTTCCGACAGTGTGTGCAATACAAAAATATAACAGATACTGCTTACAAATTTCAGATTTATTTGAAGGAAGACGTTGAGGTAAGTTGAAAACAATTTTTTCTTATTTTACATCGTAAGGCAGTAGACTTTTAAAAAGCATCGTTGTAAATTTAGAATTAATGAGTATACACTAACCACAGTATTATTACAGTGTTGTAAAGTGTTGTTGCATAATAATATGTATCTTTAAAGTTGATTGTACACAATATAGTCCATATTATGAACTATTTACAATTTGACGGTTTTCCCACGCATTTTTATTAGGTTAGTGTTTACTAGTACGAGATGACCAATGGTTGACGCGCCAGAAACTGTCAGCTAGAAAAAATGACAGGGTGGTATTCGAAAAAATAGTTTGAAATTTCGGATCGTACATTATTTTGTGTTTTGGTAGTACTTTAAAAATTAATTAATATCATCAAAAACGAAATAATTTTCACACAATTCATAAAATGTTTCCTCTCTAAAAAATGACGTGATTGAATTTAAGATCTGACGTTTTTATCTCTGAGCATCATCAATCATCAATTTTTTTTTTATTAATTATGCATCTGAATTTTTTATATCAAATTATTTTAAAAGCCTCTGGTCTGCCATAACCAGTGACGTATTGCACCTATTATTTTTTTGCATAATTGCGGTAGGTCACTGGCTTTGGAACATCAGAAGTTGTTAAGGTCTGATAAAAAAACAGGTCTGTATTTAGAATACCAAACTGATGATAATCGCCCTAAGGAAAGACGTCAAATCTTAAAATCAATAACGTAATGCTGTAGATTAGAGGTGAAAAAATGACTGATATAATGTGACCTTTATTTCAAAATATATTTTTAAAAAAACCCGTCTCTCATAATTATCCAGATACTTAAAAAAAATAGCAGTAGGGGTAATTTAATTTTTTTTCCAAAAATTCATACTGGATCTTGAGCAGCTCACAAAAGTAACCTGGAGTATACATAAAACTTTTAAAACAAATGAGCAGACGCGGAACATTTTTAAAAGGATATATTATTGCCACTTCAATACACGTTGTAGAAAGAATACAAAAAACTGAGGTATAAGAAGTCAAAAAATCTAAACTGTCCTGCTAAATTATTTATAACAATAAAACGTTTTTACGAAAATTCAAAATCTAAAGAAAAGGTAGATAAACAATATCCATGTTCAGTAGAGTTACATAACAATGATAATCACAGAGTAGATGTTGCAGATGCTCTTAAGGAAAGGCCTTTGGGTCCTGATGCCAAACAAGAACTTTTACATTTATTTGAGACAAGTCATTCTGCTGGTTCTGCTTACCATACTTTTTATACAATAAAAATAGAGTTATATGGAATTAAATATAATGAGAAAATATTTGATCGCTTCTTTTTTCCTACAAACTCAGAAGTCACAAACTTATGACAAAAGACGTTCAAGCAGCAGTATGGTGAAAGAACTGGGTTTAACATGTTTAAAAAACTCTAAGAAATTATATCATCACAAAATGGGACCTTATTTAAAATAGTGCAGGTAGGAGACCAGTATGCAGCCGCCATATCTACACCATTAATGCAGAGAGCTCAAAAGCTTCCATAAGCACGGAAATATTATTTGTAGATGTTACAGGAAATTGTGACTTACAAGACCACAAAGTTTATTATTTTGTAACCCAATCAGAAATTGGTGGTGTTCCAATTGCCTGTATTCTTAGCAGCAGTCAAAAGGGGGAAGTTTTTGATGCTGCGGTTGAGGCTCTCCTTGATTCCATTACTGTTAAATTACGTTCCAAAGTTATAATGAGAAAAGACGACGTCAATGAAAGAAAAGTACTTAAGAAATATTTCCCAACTTCTATATTACAACACATGTTGCTATCGGTGAAGCAGTTCGGTTTTAGACAAGGAATATCGACAGTTGATGCAATAGTGTATCTGACTAATAACGTTTACAAAGCTATTGACGATAATAAAGCTACAATATGTATATTTCTCGACCTAGTAAAGGCATTCGACACAGTGAGCCATAATAAGTTGCTAGATGTGCTCGAGGACCTTGGTATTAGAGGAGTTGCATTAGATCTAATAAAAAATTACCTTAATAAAAGAATACAATATGTGGAAATCGGTGACTCACGAAGCACCTCAAAGATAATTAAATTTGGAGTTTCGCAAGGTACTGTATTGGGACCCATACTTTTCTTTCGCTGATGATAAAGTTATACAGTATACAGCTAATACCTGGAAAGAACTAAGAGTTAATTTAGAAAATGATATAAAAAAATTAAACTTTGATTTGATTAAATGTCCCTAACAATTAATATAGATAAAACAAAATATATAGCTTTCTCCTGTCGAAATAATAACAGACCCCAATATGGTTCTTTACATATAGGACCAAATCTTCAAATAGCAGAGGTAAAAACAATTAAATATTTGGGCATTGAAATTGATAATAACTTAAACTGGAAAACTCATGTCAAACAACTATTAAAAAAATTACGATATATTTTATTTAAATTTAAAAAATTAGCAGGTATTCTCAATTATAAAAATCTCAAAACGATTTACTATTCCTTAGTTGAATCGCCTATTCAATATGGAATAACGTCATGGGGAGGAATATATAAAAAAAACTTAAAAAGGCTAGTAATTATTCAAAAAACCTTCCTTAAAATAATGAGTAATAAAAAACGAACTTACCCAACTTATGCCTTATTTCAAGAGACATGCATTTTTGACATTCCACAATTGCAATGTTACAGAATGCTCATCTTACAACAAAAAAATAAAAACTCCTTACAAATGATAAAACATTCATATAATACACGATATAAAAACAAAGCCTCTATAGCGACAATGAAAGCGTATAAAAAACTAGGACAAAGGTCTTTTAGTTATATATCACCTCGACTATACATGTTATTACCTAATAATATAAGACAAATTAAGAAACAACACCTTTTTAAAAATAAAGTAAAGAAATTTATGAGTACACTGCCCAAATCAGAAATTATCAAAATAATTGAAAATTAAAAAATATATATCAAAAAAATTATTAAATTACCTTATTTTATGTCTTACTCACCTTCTTAACTAGCACTGGGATATTTATAAAAAAAAGAATAATAAAAAAATTAAAAAGCTATGTAAATAAAAGACATTAAATACTATGTTAAAAAAATGTTAAAATAAAAAAAAAAAACAAATACGTAAAAAAATTGTTAAAAAAAATAAAAAAAATAAAAAAAATAAAAAAAAATGTTAAAAAATTGTTAAAAAGAAAACTACCTACTCACTAAACAAACAGGGATTACGTATATTACCTTCCATATATACTTTTTTCTGTTTTCTCTGGTAATTTAAGTTATCTATCTAGAATTTTTGTTTTTTTTTGAATTAGGGCTTAAGAATAAAATATTAAAAATGATAAAAATAGTTCCTTAAAGTAAACGCAAAATTCACGCACAAATCTCTCCTTGAGATTTCAGTGGGTGCTCAGTTTATTTTCCGCAACTATTTAAATTTTCAATTGTAAATCTGTTATTATATTTATATTTTTTTATGGAAAATAAAATTATTATTACTATTGTGCGTTTTTCACGTGCTACTGGCACTGGTTAAATATATAATAAGCTGATAAGCAATTCTACTATCAACTTTTTAGAAAACTTGTGTATGCTAAATCGAAAAGTGAAAGAAGCAAAGAAAAATTTCTACTCAAACTGCAAACACATGAAATTTCGGGCCTATGTTGAAAAATTATTTATTCGTATATGTAAGAAAACACGATATTTTCATCAAATTAATCTATTTTCAAAATTAAATACAAAACAAGTAAAATCGACATTCTGTTGAGACAGCCGAACCATAAGTGTCCCCTTATTTCTCAGGCCAGATTTCCCTAGGAACTCAATACATAATACTAAAATAACAAATATGAGTCTTAGGGTAATAAATAACACATTTTAATGCCTTCGTCGTCACTCCGTTGAGAGACAGGTACTTCGTCCAATCCATATGTTTTGACTAAATACCATCGATCCAACGCTTTCGAATTTTAAATTCTTACACGGCCAACCTGACCATAATTTCGTTCTCGAATTAATTAGGAAACCTTTACGCTTTTTTCCTGCAACAAAAATAAAAACGGAAACAGAACCTCTTCGAAATTTACAAAACAAAAACAATAACAATCTCAAAGAATTAATCAACTCATAATTTTAACGAATTATAAAAACATTCGCTAATATGGCCAATAACAATTTTAAATAATTATTCAACATAAAATTAACGAATTAATAAAAAAACCCTTTTTTTTTAATACTCACAGTAATAATCAACCTCGTAGTCAACGTTGTGGCTCGTGTAATATTAGCTTTGCGTAGTTTTTCACTTAGGTTGCGTTGAGGTAGATAAATGATAGATATCTCAGACTTTAAATCTTTCTAATATTTCTGAGGTGCTTTCCATGTCGAATACCATTCCTTGGCCTCTCCAGTAAAGCCAATTGCACATCTAATTAATACTTCGCAGGTAGACCAATTAAAAGTGTTCTCTAATTTTTTGATTTCTTCACAACATTTTGATTGATAATGCATCGTCATCACGAAGAGTGAATTTCCCTTGGAATTTCCATCATTGAAACCGACAGAGAGGTGCGGAAAACCCGGAAAACCTCACCCACCATCATAATGTCGGAATATACATTGAAGTTGACACTTAACTTTTAGCCGTTTCATCCATAATTAACTTAAAAAATTAACACCGAACATTCGCAAATTCTTCCGTGGTACTTTTAGTGAGCGAATCCCTACTTCTGATGTAAGAAAACACGATATTTTCATCAAATTAATCTATTTTCAAAATTAAACACAAAACAAGTTAAATCGACATTCTGTTGAGACAGCCGAACCATAAGTGTCCCCTTATTTCTCAGGCCAGATTACCCTAGGAACTCAATACATAATACTAAAATAACAAATATGTAGGGTAATAAATAACACATTTTAATGCCTTCGTCGTCACTCCGTTGAGAGACAGGTACTTCGTCCGGTCCATATGTTTCGACTAAATACCATCGATCCAACGCTTTCGAATTTTAAATTCTTACATATACAAGACTGGTTAATATGTTACCGACAAAACCTTTCGTTAAGGGGATCAGATACCAATAACTACACAGAAGTGATGTTTAGACTTTTAAAGGATATACCGCTCGAGAGAACAAATTCTTTTAACTTGCCTCAGCTAGCCGATTTTATATGTACCAGCTTCGAAAATTATTACACTAAAAGAATACTTGATATAAATTTAAAGAGAGTTTGCAAAGTTTTCTAAGAAAGGCACATGCCCAAGGAGACAAAAGTAGAAGCGAATATAAATGATTTGGGTGATCAACAATATCTTGTAGAAAGTTTTTCAGATCCCGAGGTTATTTACTCTGTCGATATGATTTTATGCAAATGTACTTGTGTTGTCGGTTTCAATGGCAAACACTGTAAGCATCAGGCAGCAGTCATTTCAACATTCAATATTCTTTTCACGATTAATACAATATCACAACAAAATAAACGTTCTCTATTTCATTTAGAAATGGCAAACATAGCAAATCAAAAAATGTTTTTGCCACTTTTATGCAACGAAGACAATATTAATATAGAAAAAGTCCAAAGAATATCAGCGAAAACCAACCCTAGTAATAAAGATGGTGATAATATTTTCAAAATCGTTAGATGCGCCAGGAAAAATTAAAGAACTAAGGGCAAGGTGGGAGCAACACTAAGATCATATTTAAAAAAAAAAAATTGACTGAGGACCTTATTCATTTTATCTCAGCAGTAACGGCATACCACGATAATGCTAGCAAGTATGGGAAATCCATTCCTGCTTTGCTGAGTGGACTTCTTTCAAGTATAAAGGTCACTTATCATCCAACCATAGTAAAAAAAACTAAGATTGGTGTTCAGCCGACAGCCATAACTCGACGAAAAAGTGGCACTACAGGCAAAAGAAGATTACTATAGGGATACATTCACAAGGTGAAAAGGTTCATATAAATAAAGCTCCACATTCTTTAAATAGCTGTGTTTTAAAAGGTCAATCAATAGGAGATAAAAAGTAGAAGTAACTCAAGAAGAAACAAATGAAACATTCTACTTTGACTGTAATATACTACTAATATAGGCATTTGTATTAATCATTGTATTTTTATTAAGTTATTACGCAAGACTGGTCATCTCTATGTGACCGATGAGTCAGGCTAAATAATCGGTTACTAAATACCATTTTGATAGCTCACCAAATACGTATATGTACCCGACAAATAAGTCTGACTCGTCGGTTACTTAATATCACATTAATCGGGTCGCCTCGGAAATTTGCGAATACACGTATTGTCGGTTACTTATAATAATGCCACCCGCTACATATTAATCTTTTCGCCCCTAACTTCTCTCTCTACTGATCAAAATGATTGATTCTTCTTTAACGGAAAATATTTATGATGCAACTCCCAAATTTAAAAATTTCCGCTGGAAACCCTTTTACATTACCTACATTAAATAAATTAATATTTACCCGTATCGCTCCCACTTCTCACATAAACACAATACTAATTCAATAAAATGATTTTTTAAATTTGTTTTTTCACAGTTCATCAAATGTCGCAAATTATTTTATGTCCCACAGGGGGCCGTGCCCTTTACTCCGTAGTTTGATTGATGTTCGTTTAGAGGATTGGCTGGGGGTGGTTGTATCACCTCCCCCAATTTCCCATACACCACCCTACCCCACAGGAATATGCACCTATTCTCCAAGGAACCGTTTTCTATAAAAATCATCCCTAACAGTTGCGACTTATTCGGTTATCTGTGTCTACATAAATGTGCTTGATGGGAAGAAAGAGGGACGCATAGATCGATGATTAAAAAGGATATATCGGTGATAGAATAAAAGTGACAATGGAATGTTTTGGAAGTGTAAATTAAAAAAAAATCGAAGTCTAGGTTTATATCAGGGTGTATAATTGGAATAAATATTGTCACAAATAAATAGAAATATATACAATTAAGTATAAACTAAAAATTTTCAAAATAATCGGTAAGGGATACAAATATTTTAGGTCGAGGGAAGCATTGAAAACATGCAATCTCTTTCTACCCGAAACTGCTAACTGTAAGTGAACTGACTCAATCTATTTCTATACAATGTATCCGAAATTGATATTTTTTTTTATAAAAATATTTCTTTACAAAACCATAAAAAAGGTTACAATTTGTTATAGTTAAATACCGAAATAATAGTAATTTATTGTGTGAAAAATGCTGTCATATCTCATTACGCCAAAGTTTGAAGAAATTTTTGGAGGTTAAAGGACATCTTTTTTTAGCAGTGGGCATACATTGCAATTGTATATATGGCACCTCTGTAAGCATTCTTTACATATTCTTGGCATTAAATTACTGTATACTATTTCGGTATTAAACTATAATATATGAGATGCAAATAAGGTGACATATGTGATGCAAATAGGGCAAATAAGACAGTACCACAAAAAAACAATAGGTTAAGCTTGGACTTGTGATATTATTATAATGTCTCTATGTAATTTACCTATCTTTATTGGAATAAAACACACACCTGTACTGACAAATATATAGATATTAATGCTTCTACACCTTAGATAAAAGAGAACAGAGATATAACATACATCGGTGTTTAACCTGCGAAAATGTTGCCAATTTCTAAAGAAAGGTTAACGGAGTGGGGGAACTGGGCAGGGACCCGAACTCTGTGACAGGGACTGGACTTTGTTTATTAGCATCATAATGAACTATTAGATTTATTTAAAATATACGTTTAATGGAATTTTGTATTATGAAATAAATTTAACATGATTTTTTAATATCAAACAGATGCCACGACATTTTGTGTAAAGAGAAGACCTTTTATAAAATAATTCGTTAGCTATTATTTACTAAGGACTTTTCTGTAAGAGACTAGAGTAAAATGTTGAAATAGAATATTGTTAATCGAGTAAGAAATGGTACTCATTGTCTAAGAGTATTATAAAAAAGCATGTGCGCAGGCGAATACTGCAAATCAAACCTTATGAGTTGAACTTTATATTTTTTCTACGACTATCGCATAATATTAAAAATTAGTCAAAATGAGAAAATGCTGTTTTGTATTATAACCTCAGAAAAAGATATAAGAGCTCGTTTTTTTAGGAATATTAATTAATATAGAGGATGAGTCACATGAAACTCTAGAAATGCATATGTCTGAAACCAGATAACATTTTAAAATTTAAATAAATTTAAAGTCATTTGGTCGCTAGGAGTGGGTGATTATCGAAATAAATTATTGATCATTAATAATAATCGATTATTTTCGATCAATCGATTATTTTCAAACAAACTATTTTTATTCGTATTTCCTTTAAAATCGACTAATTAATTATCTTTGAAAAATCAAAAATAATAGATTAGCCAATTAACCGATAAATCAGTGTTTACAAAAAATAATAAACGAATTATTGTTTATTTTAAATAATCGATTATTTTTAAATAATCTATTTTTTTTCGTATTTCCATTGAAACAGATTATTCGATAATCTTTGAAAAAAATCTAAAATAATCAATTAATTAAAATGTCGAATAATCGATAAATCGATTTTCAAAAAAAAAAAGAATTATTTCCTTTAAAATCAATTACTCGATCATTTTTAAAACATCGAAAATAATCGCTTAAGGGAAAAATAAATAATTAATTAAGAAACCGATTCTACGATAAATCGATTTTCCAAAAAAATATCTGAATTATCGATTACTTTCAAATAATCCTTTTGTTTTCAAATTTTATTTAAATTTGATTATTTAATTTTCTTTGGAAAAATCGAAAATAATCGATTAATAAAAAGCTGATTGACCGATAAATCGATAATTCTAAAAAATAACCGAAATATCGATTATATAATATAATCGATTATATTCGATCAATCGATTATTTTTATAAAATCTATTTTTTGTATTTTAAAACAAATTATTCGAATACCTTTGAAAAACCGAAAATAATCGATTAATCGAAAATAATCGATTAATCGAAAATATTCGGTAAATCTAAAATAATCGATTAATTTAAAAAGTCGATTAAGCAATAAATCGATTTTTCTAAAAAAAAATCGATTATTTTCAATAAATCCAATATTTTAAATAAATCTACTCTCTTTTTGTAATTCCTTTATAATCGATTATTCCATTACCTAAAAAAACTAAAACAATTTATTGAAAATGTTCGATTAATCAAAAATAATCCATTAATTATAACGGATAAATCGATTTTCATGAAGACGATAAATCGCATGCTGTTATCCGAGCATTTAGCTCCAAAATTTAGAGATTCGGATTTATTTATCCTGTTATCTTTGAAACCGCATTCGATTTTATAATAAATATTGCTAGAATTTAGATTTTTTAGTAAACGAAGATTTTTTTTCTAGTTGTTTAGGGGTTTATAATGTAACATTTTACTAATAATATGACTAATTTCCCTAACTTTAGTATTTTTTGCTTATAATAGATCATATTGCGCAAATAAAATAAACCTTGAAATTTTAAATACAGTTCATCAAATTTGTAGAGGCTTTCGACGGCTAGACAGAGAAAGCACTACTGACAGGCATCCTGACGGATTTACGCAATGAAAGTACACTCTGCGCATCAAGTATTTCACTATTTCATTCAGACGTAAATGTCAGATGTAAATTTCGCTAAAACATTTCTTTTATTTTCGTTTGTGTTTTTTGCTCATTACAGTTTAATAGAACCTAAGTATGAAGTTTAATAGCAAATTAAGAGGCCGCGTGATTAACAGTCAATCTCGCGAAATAATAGCCAATGTTATAGAGTTTATGAGAAGAGAAGGAAACTTTAATTCACCTTCAATACCATTTAAAAATGTAAATGATCGTGTTGCTGCAGCCACAGGAGTATCTAAAAACACTGTCATCCGCATTTCTGGAGAGAAAAAAAGAATCGATAACCGTGAGATATCGGAATTTTCATCACCAAGAAAAACCATTAAAAAACCAAAAACAGTTAATGATATAGATGAAGCTGCACAAGAATCAAATTTTATTTTTTGATTATTAGATAGCTATTTTTGTTTCTGAGTTGTGTTCATTTACAGGCTCAATTTTTTTCCGTTTCTCCTTTTTGATTTTATATGGGGTTTCAAGTTGTTTTTGACTTATTTCGACGTAAATCACAACAACACACTTTTTTAATAAAGCAAACAAGTGTTAAGAGGTATATGTACGTGTAAACTACAATTACAAAAAATTGATATGAAACCCATGAAACCACCAACAAAAATGTAAAGTTAGCTTCCGTACTAGAACATGGTGTCATTCGTCGAGATAATTTATCGTTTTGTTTAATAGATCAAGAAATGTAAATATTCCCCTGTTATTTTTTATAAAATTATAAAAGAAATAAATTTTTTTCTAAACAGTATAGTTTATTATTTTGTAGAAAAACAAAATTTCGAAAATTTTAGTAATGTTTCAGAAACAACCGTTATTAATAATAGGTACTATTTTCCTTAATAAGGTAGAAATAAAATATAAACTATTTCCACGATTTACAAAGGCCTACAAAAAAATTATAGGTATTTTCCGCTATTCTATAAAATTTATATTTTCTGACTCAATTTCAAAAGGTTGAAGGAATTCCAAAACACCTTTTATGGCATAATAATTATTTTCAATTCTACATACTATTTTTAGCTGCTTTTAAAAACGTTCTAAGAAAGTCCAATCAGACCAATTTAATCCCTAAACTATTCCACACCTTTAAAATTTAATTGCCTAAAAATATTAAAAACTATTTAAAATAACTTGTTTAGCAGACTGTACAATAGCTATCTTAGTCACACGTAGCGCGTTCTCTGTCTGGGCGTCGAACACCTCTAGAAATTTGATGAACTGTAGGTGAACCTGTATTTCATCTAATATTCTTGTAAAAATACATAATAAAGGGCTAAAAACCACTTTTAGTAAATATTCTTACAAAACTACTTTTTAAAAATAAAATTTCGTTAGTAACAATGCCTATTTACTTCTTATTTATATTAAATGTTTAAAATTTTACTCTTTTGTAAATTAATGTATTATGAAATCTATTTTCTGAAATATTATTGAAACCCCTTGATGCGGATCTGAAGTAGTCAGCTCAAAGAATCATGGCGACTTTATGTCAAAACGTCAACAAATATTTACCGCCGAAAACGAATATATTTCTTATTTTTCATAACATTGACACTTATATTATTTGTATAATACAATTTTTCACCATACATCGTGGCATTTTCAACTTGAAATTGAATAACTAAAACACTTTAAATTGCTAATAACACCAACAAATAATTCAAAAAACGGCGGTGGATAAATGATTTACTCACGCGGAGACAAGCATAGAATATAAATTTCGGAGCAATTCGGGTGGCGTCGTGAACACAATGATTTTTAATTGGTGAGTTACTTAGGGTTGGAATAAACAACGTGCGTGATGTGCAATGTTATATCTCCGATCTCTTTTATCTAAGTTCTACACCCAACTAACAAAGTAGCTTTATAATTTTTAGTTTACAAGACTATTATATTTTATTGATATTACATTGCTGTTTCTGGAATGCTAATTTGTTGTACTAAAATTGCAGAAACCACTATTTTGTTTAATGAAACTAAATTGTTATATAAATTAATTTTTACAATATTCTTACAACAAAATTATAAAACACACTTCCCCAATAAATTAACGCACCATGAAAAAATAACAAAAAGTTTAAAGTAAATGTTTGCCAAAACCACTTGTCTGATTTGGACGATTTTTTTTTAATGGCAGGTTGTCTTTTCCAGAACGTCGGTATGCTAACTGTATTTGCATAAAACCCTCTCATTTATCAATACAGGGTGTAGCAATTTTAGCGTGATTTTTTCATAAAAGTAACACCCTTTAGAGTGCAACAGTTAGATTATCAAATTCGCATTGATATGACAATTTAGCCTTATCTTCTCTTAACAATTCATTCTTTTATTTAGTCCATTATGTTTCCTATTACACGAGAAACTCAATTTTATAACTTAACATGACTTTATTTATTTTCATTAGCATTATAAGCACTAAAGTAAGTAGAGGAAAAATCAGTTTATTGTCAAATACAGATGCGTATTGTCAGTATTAGTCCATACGCCATTTTTTGCAAAAAAAAAATTAATAAACATTATGCCACGAAATCTTACTCGCGAAGAATGTGCTTTAATATTTTAAGGTGAAGGGTGAGAAAAAGTCCTTTATATCTCACAAGGAAAGTCAATGTTTAATTGTTTAACAAAACATTGAGTGCGACCGGTTTCGAAGTGTCATCACTTCATCTTCAGGCTCGCCTAGTGGAAAGGAGAATATGTGGTGTAAGTAAGGTGTGTTAACTTGGAAACAAAACGATATATAAAATAATAAAAAAGAGAAAACTCACCATACTCTCCATCCACTAGGGAATACTACAAAAACAAGTTTCATCAATTTTGGGTTGAAATAAATTGTAAAATGAACCGATTTACACGTAATAAAAAGTTAAAAATATTTGAAAAAACAAATATTAGTCAATTATAGTGAAAATTTAAAATATTCAAGACTATACAAAAACAAATCACATACATAAATGTACTTACACCACATATTCTCCTTTCCACTAGGCGAGCCTGAAGATGAAGTGATGACACTTCGAAACCGGTCGCACTCAATGTTTTGTTAAACAATTAAACATTGACTTTCCTTGTGAGATATAAAGGACTTTTTCTCACCCTTCACCTTAAAATTACCTCAACTCACACATGGCTACCCCCTTGTCAATGCTTTAATATTGTTTGAAGAGGGTTGGAGTTACCGAAGAATTGGTGAACGATTTGACGTAACTTACACAACCATTTCACGAGTTATGCAAAGATATAGAGAGACTGGAAATCATGGTCGTAAGCCGGGACAAGGAAGAAACCGAGTAACTACTTCAATTCAGGATCGATTTTTAAGACTGTCAGTATTAAGACGTTTTGTAACAACCCTTCAAACCCAGCTTCGGGATGCTAACGGTTTAGAAGTTTGTACAGAAACTGTTCGTCAGCGAGTAAGGGAACTTAATTTGAGGCCTAGATAGTTGCTCGAGGTCCAGCTATAACTAGAGTTCATCGCAGAGCAAGGCTAAATTTTGTCATGGAGCATCGTAACTGGTTAGAGGCTGAATGGCAACAGGTATTATTTACTGATGAGTCTCAATTTTGTCTGCATAACAATGACGCCCTAATTGCTTAGTGCAATTTCTCACATACAACAATATTTGCAGGATGATCTCTGATGGTCTGGGGAGGCAATTCTTTGACTGGTCGCACGGAAATGGAAGCCCTACAGCTGACAGGTACATATTAGAGATTTTAGACGAACATTTTCACCATATATAGGGCAAGGATTTTGTTGATGCGAGATAATGATAGGTCTCACGTTACTCGAGTTGTGAGAAATTATCTAGAGGAAGTCGGTATCGCTACCATGGCATGGCCAGCTCGGAGCCCGGATTTAAATCCGATAGAAAATATCTGATATACTCTTGAGAGGAGATTGCAAGATAAACGTAATTTGCTCTCTGAAAGATATAAAGCAGAGACTGATTCAAATATGGGAAGAATTGGACTAAAATACTCGCTACTGACACTTTTGTTTAACTTATTTCGTTACATTTTCTTTCGTGTTTTCGTTGTTAAATTTTGATTTTAATTTTTAATAAAATTATATTATGTTTTAAAATAATGTATCTCGTATAATGACAAATAGTAAATAAAAAAAAGAAATTGTTAAGGAAAGATAAGGCTAAATTGTGATATTAATTCTAACTTAAAAATGTAACTATTGCACTCTACAGGGTATTTTTATGAAAAAATAACGCTATAATTACTACACCCTGTATTAATAAAAAAAAAAGATTTATGCAAACACAGTTAGCACACTGACGTTGTGGAAGAGACCACCTGTCATTCAAAAAAAAAAATCTTTCAAATCAGACCAGTGGTTTTGACAAACATTTAAATTAAACTGTTTGTTATTTTTTGATAGTGCGTTAATTTATTGGGGAAGTGTAGTTTTCACAATAACTATAAAATTTATACAACAATTCTGTACAACATTTCAGCTAATAAAATTAAATTGTTTTATAGTGAGTGATTCTATATTGTTGCTTTGGATCACTTTTACAACTTTTTGGTTATACAAATACAACTGTTTCTTAAGCTCATAATAAATCTTTAAAACATAGTTACATAAATATTTGTGAAAAATAATTTCGAGTCAATAGCAATTTGTTTTTAATGAAAATTTTAAAATAACAGATATGTAGTGTCAAAATACACTTCTGCAAATTAGAAACTATATAGAGTTATTATCAATCAATAATTTTACTTAATAATTGTATCCCTTTAAAAATATTTATAAAAAAAATTAAAGCAACTACATTTGGTAGTACCTACACCATATTATTTATGTATAGTCCGAAAATTTCAGATTTAAATAAGTGAAGAAATATAAAAAATAAGTGGTACCTACCTGCATTTGAGAAATTAGTAAAAAATATTAGCAAAATAGTTTACTGTTTTGTCTAGATAATCAAAAAAAAAAGTATCATTCAACCAGATAATACTTATGTTCTGAATAATCATGCCCCAATAATAAAAGAAAGCCATATTTTTGCCAACGTCCATGTTAAACTTGCTTATTCTAGCAATATTATAAATTGTGCTTGCTCTATAAAGCTATAAAGCTGTAGAAACAAATCTAATTATTTCAATTCTCAAATACTTAAATTGCAAACGATTTACTAAGGATATGTTATGTTTTAAATCATTCAGTGCAGCAATTTGAAACTATTATATAATATAACAAATCATGGTCAACTTGTTTTGTCGGACTGATGCAGCTTAATTATTGTATTACAGTTGTTTTTATTTCAATAATATTTTATAAATATGATTCTGTCTCAAAATAAGTTCCTAATTCCTAATTTAGGACAAAATAAAATTAGAGAGAAATAAGTATTAAATGATTAAAAACAATAAAACGTAAATAAAATAATAGTAAAATAAAATAGATAAAATACTTAGTTAATGCACGTATGAGATGGCGTACCGGAAATAAAAAAAAAACAAGTATGAGCAATCAAGTTTACCAAAAGCAGTTTTATATTAAAGAAAGTCATGAAAAGGTGATATCCATAAACAAAATACTTATTATCCTTATAATTAACAAGAAAATTCCACACCTGTAATTTTGAACCAATCAAAATACGTGTTTTTGACAGATCACCATGGCAACGGAGGTATTTTAGTGGAAATTTTTTTCTCGTGGGGTACCCAACAGCGAATTATACTGGACATTTTTTGACGTTTACAATAACAGACCATTTTTGACAGACTGGTTTTTATTTGTTCACATAATAGGTTTAGTTTTGATACATTTTAGTTACAATGCTAAGGTGTTTTCTATATTCTTCGGCCACTTCTTTTCTTCTTAATGGCGAAAATGCAGGACTTTGGATGCTTTGAATTATGTGTCTATGTCTAATAAAATATATATAATATTTAGACACTAATTTATTCACCCTTTTCCCATTCAGCACTTTGAATTTTGCGTAGTTTAGGTGCAAATATTCGTGGACAATTCGGAACAAATTTTCGTTTTTCAAGTTGGAGCCACAATCCTCTATTAATCCGAGTAAGTAAGTCATGGTGCAATGATTGATCATTACAACAGACAATTTCACGCATATTTTGCATAGCGTTTGATTTTCAAATCGATTCATTTTTAAACAAATAGGTGATTTTGTTGGTTTTACTTGCTGTGCAATATTCTTTATCGCAACAAAACGTGAGTTATTTAATGTTTTGAACTGTCAAAATACAATGATCACAGCCTCCTACGATTGATGCTTGCTGACGCTGGTTATGAATTTCATACCATTTTAAAGCGCTCATAACGCATGTTAATAAAAACGCAGAAAAACAATTTTCTACCACTTGTAGTTATTCAAAACTTACGTAAAATTAAAGAATATACTATTTTCTATTTTCAAATGGTATTCCCATGCAACTACAATGAGTAGAAATAAGCAATTTGAAGGCCTAAATAATTGCAGCGAAACATTTTTTTACGTCGGGCCGCTTGACAACTTCAAAACTGAAATTATATTCGAGGTTAGGGTCTCACTTAGTTACCATGACAACTCAACAATCAAGGCGACAACACCTTTTATGTTTCACTGGTGACTTGGAGAAAATAATTTGCATTGTTGAGAAACGAAAAATAAATTTTAAAAATATTTAATTTTCAACCATAATTCGGCGTGGAATTTTCTTACGGAATACCACGCGAGGTCAAATTAATATCAGGAAATGTTTTCTCGCTCATGAATATTTTTAGAAAAATTTCATGAGCTCGAAAAAATTTCCGGAAATAATTTGACCTCTAGTGGTATTACTAGTGAAAATTATACTGATAACTCTTTATGTCAAAATATTGATTATAAAAAAATATAATTGACACAACTTTAAATTGTCCATAATTGACAAAAAGTTATATTCTCAAATCTGTTGGCACTGATCGAAATGCCCAAACATCGATCGATATATAAAACAAGCCATTACTAGCACACTGACCGCAACGTCACTAGCCCGCACCAACCATGGTGCGACGACTCTGGGAAAACTGATCACAGTAATCTCAAAATAAACGCATATACTGACTGCGATAAAATACGCCAGAACAGACAATCTAACTCGCTTTATTTTTGATCAAATCTCGTAGAGGAAAACAAAATATAAGTAAATATTCAAATTCAAATAAGTTTTAATTATTTAGTATAACCCCGTTAATTTAGGATATAAGGTTTTCTCAATACTTGACAAAATATCTTTACGTCAGAATTGACAAATTAACTATAAAAGATTGATGGATAATAAAAAATTAAAACAAAACTAATTGATAAAAACTCACCCTGTTCAGCAAACAGCCACTCACAAAAATTAAAATTATTCACTAGTTTATTATTATTATTGGAACGAACTTTAATTTTGTTCCGCAAAGCAACTAACTCAATTTTAAAATGATCTGTATTTTATGCCTGCTTGATCTTCTACCCTTAGTTCCAATATTCATAATCCGATACCTCCTTATCTTAGTAGTGTTAACATAAACATAGTCTGTGACTATTTTGGAAGACAAATATTTCGTGCGTTTAAAAACTGGGTGTTTCGTAAAATAAAACTTATTAAATATGTATAGAAAATAAAATCATTCTTACAATCTAAAACAGTTCTCAAGCTAAATCTACTGTCGGTTTTACTAGTTTATAAGACGAAACCAATGTTAATTATAATTATCATAATTAATTAAAAAAAATCGAATTGCATAAATTTAATTTTTGTTTTACACTCGAAAATTTTTAGAAATATGAATTAAACTCGAGGTGCTTAAAAATTTAGTATTGTATGTGCTATACAGGGTGGCCACTTTTTTAATGGGATTGTATTAGTAATTTCCAAACCATACTAGTTAGAAAGTCGGTTAAATAGAGAAAAAGTTGCGTATCTCGAAGCATAATCTAGCGGTGAAAATTAATCGAAAATAGCAGGCACGGTTCTTGAGATATTTCGATAAAAGGAAATTCGATCATTTTGGTTTTTTGCTTATCGTTCATTTATTTTCAGAACTACTAAAAAATATTTTAAAGGTTTTTTATTTGATAGTAAATTTTCTTTAATTTGACGTTTTCATATTTTGCATCCAACGTTTCGTATTCTCCAGACTACCATCAACTTTTTTTTTTAAATATGGGGTTGGGTATTTTATAACATTATTTGAAATAACTTTTTATCCTGCATCCAGCGGTGTATTATACAATGGCATTCACTGACAGTTTTTGGGTAATATGGACCGTAATCCAAATTTTATTGGTACGGATCATCTGTATTGAATTTATAATCAGCGTTAATTTGTTCAGTGTATAATACTTCGAAGATAAAGTGATTATAATTAGGAAAAAATAAATGAGAATTAATAATTATTCAATTATTCGACTATTAAAAAGTATGTTTTGATAAGGTAAATGATTAAAAGATATTCTCGATTCTATTTTTGACAATACATACCTACCAAATTTGAAGACAAAATATTATTTTATTACTGGCACAGCAATTGATATGGTTTTAAACTAATATCATTTTACTTGTTATAAAATATAGTAGGCCGTGAAAACAATCCATATTACAAGAACTGTCACATTATTATTATGTTGTTCTTTATTGCTTTACGAAAATTTTTCATTGTTCAAGTTTTTTGTGTGTTTCTTGGTACCTAGTCTAACTTCAATATGGCAAGATACACTGCAGAAGACAGACGAGATATGTACGAATTATACATCAAACTGAACAGAAATTCGTTCAGAGCAAAACAAAGGTACGAGGATTTATATCCCGACAGAATGCAACCAAATATAAAAATTTTTCGGCGTTTGTCTACAACTCTTCTCGAACATAATACATTCGATAAAGCTAGAGTTCCGTATGTTCGAAGGAAGGAGCCAGTCAACGATATTAAATTCGAATAAATCCAGGAGTTGGGTCGAGGACTATTGCAGGTGAATGTAATTTATCAAAAAGTGCTGTTAATAAGATAATCAAGAGACACGGATACCATGATTACAAATACCAAGCTGTACAAAAACTATATCGTAATGATCCTGAAAGAAGATTGCGATTTTGTAATTGGTTTAAACAAAAGGTAAGAATTAATAACAACTTTGCACACAATATCATTTGGGGAGACGAAACAACATTTACAAATTCTAGTATGTTCAATCGAAGAAATAAACATTTTTATGGCACGGAAAATCCTCACCTAATCCAAGAAGTGAGACATCAATATCGTTTCTCTTTGAATATGTGGTGCGGTTTGTTAAATAATAAATTACTGGGACCATACTTTATTGACGGAAACCTTACTGCAGAAAAATATTTAGATATACTGCAGGATATGTTAGATGATCTTCCTTTAGAGTATCGTCTTAACGAAATCTGGTTCCAACAAGATGGATGTGGTCCACACAATTCAAGAATGGTCACAGATTATTTGAATCAGACTTTTCCCAATTCATGGATTGGAACAAGAGGTCCAGTGGCGTGGCCTGCCAGATCGCCAGATCTGAATCCATTAGATTTTTATTTGTGGGGACGTCTCAAAAATAAAGTGTAAAATACACCAAATGCAACAATTGAGATTCTCCGCGAAAAGATTGAAGATGCATTGGAAGATATCCAAGAAGAAGAAATAAGCAATAGCATAAGAAATATGAATATCAGAATTGCTAAATGTATTGAAGAAGATGGCAGGCATTTTGAACAATTACTCAATTAATTTTATTAATATTTTCAAATAATTTGATTATGACTAACAAAAACTGAATTTCTTTTTGTTATTATCATTAATTGCGTTGTTGATGAATTGTTTAATTTTCAAAAAATTACATAAAGTTTGTAAGAATTGATTTTATTTTTTTATCGAGGAGCATGACATGTTGATTTAACTAAAGATGGCTGAAACCAAGCGTAAATTAAATAAAATTTGGATTACGGTCTATATTACCCAAAAACCGTCATTGAATGCCATTGTATAATACACCGCTGGATGCAGGACAAAAAGTTATTTCAAATAATGTTATAAAATATCCAGGTCCATATTTAAAAAAAATAAGTTGAGGGTGGTCTGGAGAATACGAAACGTAAATCAAAGAAAATTTACTCTCAAATAAAAAACCATTAAAATATTTTTTAGTAGTTCTGAAAATAAATGAACGATAACCAAAAAACCGAAAAGATCGAATTTCCTTTTATCGAAATATCTCAAGAGCCGGGCCTGCTATTTTCGATTAATTTTCACCACTAGATTATGCTTCGAGATAGGCAACTTTTTCTCCATTTAACCGACTTTCTAACTAGTATGGTTTGGAAATTACTAATACAATCCCATTAAAAAAGTGGCCACCCTGTATAATTAACAGTAATTCTTGCTGCGCATCCAAAAATTACTTTATTGTGTGTATGTGTTTTTATATATTATGTTCTTAACTAATATTCTATTTTATAAATTTTGTTCTGTAAACATTTTTTCAGCTTTTATAAAATATCAAATTGTTACTTAGGCATACAGTGTTACATACAGAATGATGACCGATACCACCTATAAATACATTATTTTAGCTAAAGTATCGCGTACATTACAATTACGTTTATACATACAGATACGGAAATTTAAATGCATATTCCCTATTTTACAACAACAAAATGATATTTAAATTTAAAGTACACTGAATAATTAAATAATTTAAAAATATCTAGCTTAGTAACGAAAGTAACACACGAAAATTGTTTCAAAATTATATATTTATATAAATACTACAATTATTTGAATAACACGAATTGATCAATTATTTGTACAATGTAAATCTGACTTTAGGGTTGACGCCCGATCGAACCGATACAATATCAAAACAATATGGTTATGGTTGCTGAATAAAACATGGTAAGTAATTTTATTTAATTTTAGTTTTAGTGATATATTTAAAATTAAGCAAATATATTTTGATGTTAACTCGTGTTTAGCTGCAACAGGTCCTGTTCGTAATAAATTCATATTATCCAATTGTAATAGCTTTGTTTGTATAAAGGTAAATAGTACATTTTACTGACCACAATTTATGCTGTAAATTTTAAAAATAAACATTTTTTTTTAAATTTTAAACAAGAAACAAACTGATGCTGCATAAACTACATAATTCCACTTGCAAAAAGCCATTTATAGGTTACAAGACTTTGTGTATGGGCTGTTGGTACCCTTAAAAGCTAAATTAACACTAAAGAGTAATACTAAGTAATATTGTTATCATACCATCAAAGAAATTACCTGTGAAAAAAAAGTTACATTAGATCAAAATTTAATCCAATAAAATAGAATTATTACCTAAAAAATAAGGATTAGATAATGAATTTTTAAATTAGACCAAGACTGGTTAACTCCAAGGAAGAAAAAACTTTATTTTATAAATAGAAAACAGAAAAGTAAATTTTGCGAATCAAAGAAGGACCTCGAAGCTTGATCCCGCAGGCATCAGTTTTTTTAAAAGTACTATATATCTAATTAAAAAAGATGAAGGTACTACTATTATTAATTATAAAATATAATGCTAGTATAAAACTGTGACATTGTCTAAATGAAAAAAGAAATTTAAAATGATATAAAGTTAAGGTACTGCGTTGAATTTTTTCTGTTTCAGATGGTTCTCCTTCATGTGTTTTGTTACCCAAGTTTACAGAAAATTAATTTTATTAAAATATTGTTTAGTTAGTAAATTTATTATAAACTAGTTTTAAAGATATAATAAATAATACAATTATTTGATATTACATTATTTATTTTACCCTTCCTAAAATTATGTGTCATAAAACTTTACATTTTGATTGGCATTTTGTTACATCTTGCACCTTGTCTGTATTGTAAAAAATGCCAATAAAAATGCAAAATTTTAGTAATATTAATTAAATTACAGCTACAACCAAAATCTCGCTAATTTTTAAATGAAATAAAATATGTAGGATCTATACTTATTACCGACTGAGAAATAGTTGGACAAATCCATCCCATATGGCGCTGATTTATACATATTTATACAAAGAAACGGCAACTCTTAATTATCCTTCCTCCATGCTCGGTTTATTAATATTTAATAGCAGAAACAAAAGTTTACAACTACTACTCCTTCCTAGAATCTTATATTTGAATTTTATCTGTAGAATTGGTAAGTACTTATACGGAAACTTTGAACGTAAAAAGTAACACTTTTAATCTCGTCGAAGTAATTTCAGCTCCAAGAAAGTTATAAAATAGGAAACTTTTGGCAACAATAACACACCGATTAAAAAATCCATTATTAAGTAAACTTCGGCGAACAAATAAATAAAACGACCAAATTGGCAGCTTTAAATCAATTTGCTTTATTCCAGCACATGCCCAGCAATTCAAAAAATGAAGTTCGCAAGACACGCAGCTGTCTGTTGATCTTCCAACTTTCAACTTGTTGTTTGATAGTTAAAAACTTTTGTGTCCCAGTTGAAAAATCGACTCAGGTACGTGACAGAGTTGCCAAATCAAGCGCTGCCGAACTTTTCGTATTGTCCGGGGAGTTCCAAGTAGGTATTGGGGGAGTTCCACCTTGTTTCTTATCTTTATTTATTGCGTTTGTAGTTTTTTGTGCAGTCGGAAGTTGTGATAAACAAGGGTTTAGGGCCAGTGGGCATGAGCGCGTATCCGTCTCTGCTGTATCGACAAAAAAAAATCGCATTACACGCTTGAGGGACGAGAAAAGGACAGTCTGAGTTAAAGTTTTGATTTCTTGAACTGTGAAGGAGAATGTGATTCGAATACATAACATTTTCCAATAAGTTCATACAATTTAAAGGACTTTTATCGATAATTTTGTATCATTTTACAGGTGAATGCACTTAACTGTATTTTGTACCTTTAAGGACTTTCTGGGTAATAATTTTATTCTTAAATGATGGGTTGAAAAGCTAATAGTATGACGCCTAGGTGGATGGTTACAGACGTTGTTTTATGGTAGGATTCTGGGAAATATCCTATAAGCTATAGAATCTGCAAGATATAGTAATGTAATTTTTTACAGATTTTGTATTACAGATCTTATAGATTATCTCAGAATCGACCCATTGGTCTAAATTTCATATCCGTATTTTCCTAATTACACTTAAAGTCCTATTGGACAACTGTATATTTAATGTGATAGCTACATACTTACAAACGTCCTTCTGAAATTGTTCAGATTTGAACATAATAAAATCTACATCCTGTATATTAAATTAATTATTTTATTTATTTAAAATGTTTAATTTCATACAGCGTTCCAATTTCGTATCTAGTTCGATGTGTAAATTATAATAATAAAAATGCCGATTAAATCAAAATAAAAACTATTTGCAAAACATTGAACGAGGTCGAAATTGGAATAATATGTTTTGCATGTGTATTTAAATTATTAAATAATTGTAATTGTTATTTTTTATTGTTATTGTTTGTGATATTATAAATATAGGTGTTAATGAGATAATAAAGAGATTCATGAAAACCATCTTGTAGTATTAATTATAAAATTCATCTTTGAAATGAGATTCATGGTTCTTCGAGTAAAAGTTTAGAAAATTTTGAAAAATTATACAAAAAAAAAATAATACAGTGTTGTCAAGAAAAGTCTACGGTAGAAAAAATTAAATAAAATGGAAGAAGCTAACAAATTATTCCAGGAACAAGAAATAAGAATAAAAAAGCAATTAATAAAAATAGAACAAGTAGATCGACTCATCCAACAAGCTGATCAAGAAATATCAGAAGCTAAACTGACATCCAGGAGTTGGCTTATAACAAACATTGATAGATTATGGGAAAGTATTCAAGAATTACATGAAAATATCATGATCTATGAACCAACCAACCAAGACGAATATTTCAAAAATGATTTATTTCTGTAAACTGAAATAAAGGTTAGTAACACCATGAAATTATTGAAAGAACAAATAGCAAATAAAGACCGTCAAAATATCCGAAAAAATAATAAACCAAATATACAACTCCCAAAAATTAAATTACCATTGTTTGATGGAAGTTACGATAAATGGTTCTCCTTTCATGACATTTTCCAAAAAGTTATTCACCAAAGCAGCTTCTTAACAATCATTGAGAAAATGCAATATCTGAAAACAAATATCCGAGGAGAAGCAAGCAAAATTATAGAACATCTAGAAATAACTGAAGACAATTACCTATCAGCATGGGAACTATTGAAAAAAAGGTACGAAAATAAGAGATTGATTGTATCAACATTAGTAGACAAAATACTAGATTTGCCTGTTTGCCACGATGAGTCAGTTGAAAAACTTAAACAACTTCATGACGTTACTATGGAATGCCTTAATGCCATCAAAAATATAGGTATTGAAACAATGTCTTGGGGACCCATTGTAACCAGAATAATAATGAGGAAATGGAGCAGAAGAATATAGTAAATTGATATTGGATGGTCTTCACAAAACAAACGATGGTATCATTGGACAAAATACAGAATTTGGATGGATTCTTTCGGGTCACATTGCCGCACAAAAAACTGAAACAATAAAGATAACAAGCATGGTAGCATGCACCGAAAAATTCTGGGAAATCGAAGAAGTTAGTCCGCCACAATACTTAAACCCAGACGACCAGGTCTGCGAAGAATTCTATCACCAAACTACTACACGAAACCCGGATGGAACATATACAGTATCCATACCATTTAAAACTGCAAACCCAGAACTGGGAGACTCCAAGAAAAGAGCAGCTGCGAGATTCTTACAACTGGAACAAAAACTCGAAAAAGATAATCACTTAAAAACACAATACCACCAGTTCATGGACGAATACATAAAATTAGGGCACATGAAGAAAGTGCCATTACACAAATACGGACAGGGGAAGTATTACATACCACATCAACCCGTACTCAGAGAAGGCAGTACGACAACTAAATTAAGAGTAGTTTTCGATGAATCCAGCAAAACCTTAAACGGTATCAGCCTAAATATTTTCTAGACCAAAGCTACAACAAGACATTTCCCAAATACTCTTAAGATGGAGAAAACATCTAGTTGTATTTTTAGCTGATATTGAAAAGATGTATCGACAGATAAAAATCCATGAAGACAGTATTCCTTACCAACGAATTCTATGGAGATTCGGCAAATCTCAGAAAATCCAAGAATATGACTTAACGACTGTCACATATGGAACATCAGCAGCTCCATTTTTAGCCATAAGAACGTTAAACCAATTGGCTTTGGATGAAAAATTAAAATATCCTGAAGCATCAAAGATTCTGCTAGAAGATTTTTATGTAGATGGCGTCCTATCTGGAGCAAACAGTTTAAAAGAGGCACACAATCACCAACAAGACTTACTACAGCTCTTACAATCCGCATGTTTCATTCTGAGAAAATGGTCGAGCAATCGTCCAGAACTCCTACAGTCTCTACCAGAAAATTTCCATAATCAAATAGACAAACTAATCTGAGATGAAACCAGAAAATCGCTTGGAGTGATGCGGGCTTCAGTAGATGACACATTCCAATTACAATTCCAAATCAACTCTAAGACAGAAGCTGTTACAAAACGACACATTCTGTCTGAAATCGCTAAACTATTCGACCCATTAGGATGGTTGTCACCAGTAGTAATTCAAGCAAAATTACTCATTCAAGAGTTGTAGCTCGAAAAACTCAGCTGGGATTAACCAGTCACCCAGAAAATAGCCTTAGGATGGAAAGAGTTTCAAACGCAGCTGAACAGTGTGAAAGACATTACAATTCAAAGATGGATTCACTTCGATGAAACAGAAATTGAACTTCACGGCTTCTGCGACGCAACTGAAAAAGCATATGGCGCCGTAATTTACAGTAAAACACGAATAAATGGAATACCACATATCAGTATGTTACATGCCAAATCAAAAGTCGCTCCAGTAAAAGTAAAAACAACACTCCCAAGGTTGGAACTGTGTGCTGCAGTGCTCCTAGGAAAACTCATGGAAAAAACGATACAAGTCCTAAAGATACAGAAACCAAAAATCTTTGCATGGACACACTCTATAATAACCCTAGGATGGATCCGAGGAGATGCCATGAAATGGAAAACCTTTGTAGCCAACCGAGTATCAATAATCTAAAAGTTAATACCAAAAGAATACTGGAATCACGTTAAAACGAATGACAACCCTGCTGATGCCCTATCCAGAGGTATGGATAGTAAAAAATTAAAAGAACATTTACTATGGTGGCAAGGACCAAAATGGCTGCATAATAATGATGACTTTCCGAAAGGTCTAGAGATACCCCAGACCAATGAAGAAATCAAGATAACCAAAATGTGCCACCTAATTAATACAGCAAACAAGTCACAAATATGGGACAGATTCTCAGAATTAACAAACATGCTTCGAGTTTTATCATACTGTAGAAGACTAAGAAACCGTACAAAAGGTCCATTAACAATTAAAGAAATAGACACCACATTAAAACAAGTAATAAAAGTGCTACAGTTAGAACACTTCTCAAACGAATACCAAACCCTGAAAAAAGGTGGATATTTAGAGAAATCAAGTAAGATACATAACCTATGTCCATTTATTGATGTGAAAGGTATACTTAGAGTCAGAGGGAGACTAGAGAAGTCGTTACTACCATATGAGCAGAAGCATCCAATCATACTTCCTACTTGGAGTAACTTCACCGATCTTGTAATTCGCAACTGTCACAACAGAACACTACATGGTGGAAACCAATTAACCCTATCATATTGTAGACAGCAATATTGGGTTATTAGAGGAAAGCAAGCTGTCAAAAGAGTAATAAATAAATGTGTCAAATGTATAAGGTTCAAGAACCAAACAGCAAAACAACAGATGGGCCAACTCCCAAAGCCTAGAGTCACACCGACTTCTCAATTTACACACACTGGAGTAGATTATGCAGGACCTATGCAAATAAGAACAACAAAAGGAAGAGGGTATAAGTCATATAAAGGATATATAGCTGCTATAATAGCTGCTATAATGGCTGCAGTGTTAATTTTGTTCACCAAATTCCATCTAAATACGTAGTGAAAATGCCACGACAAAACTATTTCTCTTCAAACTGTGTAAAAATCTGCTTATTACATTTGGTGAATCCGGTTCACATCAAAAGCCATATCGGACGTCGACATATTATTTCTGCTAAGCAAGAGCAAAAAATGTTGGTCCAAATTACTGACAATCCCGAAATGAGCACACGACGTTTGTCAACAACTGTTGGAGTAAGTCATTCCTCAATATTTAGAAATTTAAGAAAGGAAAAACTGTATCCCTTTCATTTTACGCTAGTACCTGGGAATTATCAAACTAGAATTTTTTTTGTCAATGGCTTCGTGGCAAACTAAATAATAATTTTTAAAAAACATTTGATTCACTGATGAAGCTTTATTTACTACGCATGGCTTATTTATTTGGAGGAATACACACTCTTAGTAAACCAAAAATCCACATTTAGCAAAATAAATGCATTTTCAGTATGAATTCAGAGTTAATGTATGGTATGGCACAATTGGCGATATACTTTAACGACTTTTCAAGCTTCCACATAATTTAAATGGTCCCCTGTATTTAAATTTCTTAAGAAATAAGAAATGAGTATTTAAAGTGTGTAAAATTGAGTTTTATTCAATAAAACTCTATAAAAAATTTGTCTGAGCGCTTTCGGCCTCTTAGGCCATCATCAGAAACTCTATAAAAGAGCAAAAAACGGAGCTGTAACAATATAATCAACTCTAACATTACTAAAAATTGAATAAAAACAAAAACTTGTACACTTACTCGTCAAAAACTTATTCTTATTACCCAGTGTGTACACACCACTCAACCTCTTAAAAAATAGTTTACCGTAATTATTAGATGATTAACCGTCAAATTTGTAACAAGATATATGGTTCATGCAAGATGGAGCGCCTCCTTATTTTCCTCAAATGAAATTTCTCGTCATTGCTGGATAGGCCGTGGAAGTGAATTCCCTTGGCCAACCCATAGTCCAGGCACAGATGGATTATTTTTTATGGGATTATACGAAAACCATAGTATATTCAACGACCATAAATACACACGACGAATTATGGTCGAAAATTCAAGAAGTTGCCGATATTATAACTAAATATAACACCATTTTTCATGTCAAAAATTCATTAAGTAAAATACATGGTGCACATTTTGAGAATTTAATTAAGTAATTTCTTTTTGTAACGCATAATGAAGCTATTGTTATTATTGTCAATCCCAATGAGAACACACTCATTTTTTTTCAACGTACATTTAACATTGAATGGTATACAAAAACGTTATTGGTTCAAAATTCAATGTTGAGATTTAAATTATTACATTTTAACGTATTTTTATAGAAATTTTCAACAGAATAACCCTAGTGTGTTATCGTATCTACTATGATGGGTGAGATTCCCTCACTTGAAGTTCAACGGCAACTATGTAAGTATTCCTGAAACGCCAACGGCAAATAGTTTGTCGTCCCTCGCCGCACTAGCTCTGCTTAAATTCTCTCAACTACATACAGAACCTGGTTTTTATTATTTATTACCTTTATTAAAAATCTGATGTGTCCAACACATGACTTTCCTATCTAGTTGTTATAGGCTTTTTCCGGTTATTTTGTACAACCTATTGCAGCACCTCTATAAATGTTTAGAGGATAAACTAAATATATACATTTTCCACATACATCTACTTCGAAACATTTTTCTATAGATATTCATTGAAAACGAAAATACTGAAAAATTTAAATTTAGCGCTTTTCCTACAATTTTTCCATTATGGTCTATTATAGAGATCGATATCGCAAATAACTTTTAGTTCAACAATTTTCATAAAAATCAGAATTTTGCACATTTTGTCAAATTTTTCGAATACGGACCATTTCAGGATGTTTTGACATAAAACAAAAATTATAGATAATAAAATAAGAAGTAACTTTTATTTAAAAAAATTTCTTGTCCAAACGTAAATAACAGATATATTCCATAAAATATAAAAATGACCACCTATAAAGTACCCCGCACAAGTTCCGACTCTGCCCAAAATCTAATCAATTTATTGGACACTGGAATAAAGCTTAAGTTTAAAATTTGGTGTTTTTCTGTGTATCGGTTCATGAGTTATGGTGGATACAGACAGACAGACACACACACACACACACACACACACACACACACACACACACACACACACACACACACACACACACACACACACACACACACACACACACACACACACACACACACACACACACACACACACACACACACACACACACACACACACACACACACACACACACACACACACACACACACACACACACACACACACACACACACACACACACACACACACACACACACACACACACACACACACACACACACACACACACACACACACACACACACACACACACACACACACACACACACACACACACACACACACACACACACACACACACACACACACACACACACACACACACACACACACACACACACACACACACACACACACACACACACACACACACACACACACACACACACACACACACACACACACACACACACACACACACACACACACACACACACACACACACACACACACACACACACACACACACACACACACACACACACACACACACACACACACACACACACACACACACACACACACACACACACACACACACACACACACACACACACACACACACACACACACACACACACACACACACACACACACACACACACACACACACACACACACACACACACACACACACACACACACACACACACACACACACACACACACACACACACACACACACACACACACACACACACACACACACACACACACACACACACACACACACACACACACACACACACACACACACACACACACACACACACACACACACACACACACACACACACACACACACACACACACACACACACACACACACACACACACACACACACACACACACACACACACACACACACACACACACACACACACACACACACACACACACACACACACACACACACACACACACACACACACACACACACACACACACACCTATACGTACTTTTGCAGTAATACGAGGACCGACCCCGATTTCCGGTTCTACATCTGGGTTACGAGGACCACCATTTATAAAGTTGTTACAACTTTTATAAATATTAGAATAGTTTCCACTGCAATCGAGTAGGTGCCATTTAAACTAATTTTAATACACACACACACACAAACACCCACACACACACACACACACACACATACACACATACACACACACACACACACACACACACAGACATCATCGCAAAAATAGTCGAAAACTCGAGGTCGAAAAAATCATGATTCCTATACTTTCCTTATATCTGTATACAGATAGGAAAGTAAAAAAGTATTAGTATCCTGCATTTAATTATAGTATATATTTTATTCAATTGGTAAAAAACTGTCAAAGAACTTTTTAAAAATTTAAATATTTCAGTGTTAATTCTGTCCTAGTCAGTCTTTTTTATTTATTATTTTGCATAAAAATCATGACCAAGTATACTAAACCTAATTATAGAAGTTATAAAACGAAGAAACGGAAGTAAAGGTCTGATTTAAGTTTTCACAGGTAATTTTAAGGACTGTATTTAGTATTTTTTCATAATTCTTAATTTTGCTTGATGTAAAAATGTTATTACAATTTCTTGAAATTTTAGGTGAATTTGTAGGAAAATACCATTTGAGGTCTAGATGAAATATTATGTGAGTGAGTTTAGGATCGGATTAAAGAAGAATGCTGTTCTGACATTAAATTACTATTAGAGCATACATTATATTTACAATAAAATTTAAATAATTAACTATAGGTATAAAGAACTATAATAAAATTTAAACAATTAAATTTAACTTTATAGTAAAACTTAAATAGCCTAATTTATCTTTATAATAAAATTAAATGATAAATATAGAGCTGTACTAATCATAATTAATTATATTTCTGATAGTTTATTATTTAAAAAATAAACTCATGTTAACAATTAACTTTGCTACAAATATAATAAGTATCATTAAAAAACTTATCATATAATTTGAACAATAATATTTGACTATAGGTTAATATTATCTGTAGTCTAAAGTACATGTCTTATATATTTTAATAATGTTTAAGTTCTTTACACTATGAGGCAAATTATTGTATTGAAAAGTCCATTGTGCGAAAGATCAGTTGGTGGTAACTGTAGAATCAAAAGTCTCTTTTGCTTCAGGTTCGATAGTTATGTATCTAATGTTTCTTAATAAATATTCAGGAAGTAATTTGTGTTTTATTTTATTATACAAGAGTCATTGGATTTAGAAATAACAATAGTTTATCACTCAATGATTATGTTGCTTCTAAGATGGTTTCAACGACGATTACATCCTATAATACATGGTAAATTGTGACTCTGCATTTTTGAAATACACTTTTTTCTGTAGTCCTCAACAAATATAGATGAACAGTAGTTTAAATGTAAGATAATCGATTTGTAGATTATTTTTGACTATACTCTAAAGTATGTACTCATTATTTTCATTATAATTATCAGTTACATATTCTTCACGTTTAGAAAATGTTAAATGTTTAGAATATAAAGGTTACAAATGGTTTGAAAATCCATCAGAAGATGTAATACATTATTTGTTAAAAAAATTAAATATTATTAATAACTGTAAAATTTGTATTAAAATAATCCATGTTGTCATGTAATGTTATGTTGAGAATGGGGTGTTAATACACTGCGACCTAAAAGATTTAGAGCCCCCTACTGTCGCCACTGCACTAAGGAAATGTCTCAATGCCTATAGCGACCCTTCCAATCCTATTTTCTCAAGGAAGTGTAGGATTTGAAGTGGCTTCAAGTTAGGTAAATCTCCCTCTTCTATTTGATATCCTCCTAGATATAGTGCCCTTGGATTCTGGAGTGCTACACATTCAGTTAGGATGTGAATGGAGGTTTCGTCCTCCTCCTCACAGAATCTGCACTCACTATCCTCTACTACTTTCAGTTTACTTAGGTGTCCTTTTAGTCGGCAATGTCTGGTAAGGATCCCTGTTACAATACATAGCCTGTTCTTGCTCAGGCAGATGCAGGCTTCCGATCTTCTCTGGTTATATTCACTTAGAAGTATCTTGGCCTGTTTCAGCCCCAAAAGATTGTTCCAATTATCGGTTCTTCTACTGCCCAATTCTTTTTTAATCTCTCCTAATATTATGTTACTGCTGATACCGCAGAACGGCTCAGGTCCTACAAAGGGTGTTTGAGCCCCTTTCCTTGCAAGACTATCTGCAATCTCGTAACCCTGTACCCCGTTATATCCCGGGACCCAAGTGAGAGTAACTTGTAACGTTTAAATTTGGCCTTATAGCGGTTTTTCATAAAAATTAGAATACACTAGTTTTTATCCGTGTACAATAATTATTTAATGGGTCCTTCTATGCCCGCATTTTAAACCACTGTGCTTTTGGGTTCGATATTCGAACAGAGGGTCCCTTTGCGACAATCTGAGTGAGCATGTGGCTGCCCTGTATTTAAGATGTCGGTCTAGCGTTTCCGATCTGACGTTAACTGTGAGTATATGATCAGTTTGGGGTAGATAGGACCTCTATTTGAGTTTAGTTAGGCTGTTTATTTCGTTTTAGAGGCTTGTTTGCTTATTTTAGCCCTTTCTGTCAAGAATTTATTTCGTAATAGAGGGCGCTGATGGGACACTTATCTGTCACTGAGGTATGTTGGTATTACTGTTTTTTTTTGAAGTGACATTGGTTTCCGCCTTCTGGAATATTTTTCGTGATTGATGTTCGACACAAGGTTTTAATTTGAAAGATTGTTTCGAAATTTATTGGAAGTCGTTTCAATCCATTTGGGATATTGCGAAGCAACCTTTTGTGTTAAGTTACAACAGTGTGGATTTGGTAGTATTTTTTTGGTGTCCACATGTTGTAGGAGCTCCTAGGAGGATATATTTAAACACGTGTTGATTCTCATTAGTGAGTTTTTTCTACTCAGTATTTAAAGTTACAACGTAGATATTCTTTTGTAAGACCTTTCGTTCTTTTATTTCAGTGCCCACATATATGTATGTAGTCTTTCTGAATAAGCCGTTCATGAATTTGCCGTTAAATTGATCATAATTTCGTCCCTCTATTTAGCTGTGAGAGGTAAATATGCTTTGATTTTAGTTAGAATGCTTACTTAGACCTAACCGTAGGTTATGTTCTTTTCATTGTATATATTTTCAGTATTTGGGATTGACTATTAGGGGTAGTATCTTGAAATCTAAGGGTGTAATTAACCTATTAAATGTAATTGTTGGGTAGAACTCGCTTCACGAGCCGTCTATCCTGTTACTTTGTAAATCTGAAGATTACCTACATAGATTGATAAGCCGAATTTTAATTTAACTAGTAAACGTTGAGTAGTTTTACCTATTTCTAGATCTCGCTTCACGAGAAGGCTATGTAGGTACCTGGTTATTTAATTTTAACTTCTTATTAACCAGGGATAAATAGTTATTACAGCATAGGTTTCCGGCATTAGGCTGTTTTAGGACGTGGGCCTTCTTCCACGCTAGCTAAAGGTGGTAGCTAGTTTTTTGTCTGTCAATAATATCTGGTTTTCTGTTTTATCTTATACGTTTTCTTTAGGGTTCTTGTGACGGGCCAGTATTCTTGTGACGGGCACACACTTCTTGTGACGGGCACACATACTTCTTGTGACAGGCTGATACTCCTTGTGAAGGGCCAACACTTCTTGTGACCAGCTGATTGATTCGTAGGCTGCTAACGAGGCAGAGACATCAACGCCTACTGGGAAGAAATCACAGTGTACCGCAAGTTTTGCTATCTTATTTTTTTTATAACACTTATTACTATTTAATCTATTTTATTTGGGGGTGTTATTAGTATATAATTTTATCTAAACCTAATGTAAACGAGGTTTAGGGTTGTGGTTCACAGTATATTTTTATTAAACCCGAAACACTTCACCAAGAGCTCTTCGTGGGTTATATATTATTTATGGGTAATTAATATTTTAATAAGTAACAGTATTTTACTTGTTTTTACCCCTAGCGTCCGTAATTAGTACACTGTTATTTGTTTTCTTTGATAAATACAGTACACACTTCATGTGTTATAGTTTTACGATTACCCCTAGTCCCATTTAATGATTTTTAAGCTTGATATAGTATTTTAGTTGTAAATATTACTCCCAGTGATACTGGATTACTGTTAATAGTTGGGGAATCTGTTAGTAAGGTACTAAGTGATTTAATTATTTGTTTATTTGTTAAATATCAGTACATTTCATAGTGGTTACGAAGTTGACCCCCCATGTTAACACGATAAATTTATATTACATTATTAAACTTGGGTATATATTGAATTTAACTTATTATTTATCCCCACTTGCCAATTGTCTGTTTGATTTAATAAACATCTGGTTGAGCATTTATTTTTATGGTAAAGTACACTTATAATAGGAGCATACTCGATTTGTAGCCGCTTGATGGCCTTGTAGAGGAGATGCTATAGTTTCCTATTTGGAGTTTGGTAGTGAACTGTCACATGGATTGTGTGATGTGAGGTTAAACTCCTGGCGCCCACTGAAGAACATAACTTTTACTACGACTCACCCCCTTCTTCACTGTAGTTAGTCGGCATCCAACTTTGGATTGACATAAATCCCACCTCGGTGCTTAGGCACAGAAAGTAGGTAGCAAACTCTATTTTTCTCGCCTAGCTCATGCAATTGTTCTAGGCATCTTTAGACCATTTTTGAGCTGATTACGTAAGAGCTCAGCGCTTTGATGGCTTCTTAACTATCGGACATGATGATAATCTCTTGTCTATGATAGTTTCTCTCGATGTTAAACTGGATACACTTCTCGATGGCGTGAATTTTTGCCTGGAAGATGCTTGGGTATTTTCTCAAGCTTTTGGAGTGCTTGGTTCTCGGCCCATACACTCCTATTCCAGTTCCTTCTATGGTTTTGAAACCGTCCGTATACCACTGAATAGCATGTCTTTCGGTTGCAAGCACGATGGATTCTTGGCTCCATTCTTTCTTGCAGCCCAGCTCTGTGGTTTTGAAATTTTTCACAAAACTGTACTTCTTTTGCATTTCATCCTGGGGCATGTTCCAGGTATCTTTAGTCCTGAAGCACGTAGTCTTTCGTCTGATTACTCCGTTCCTGATCATTCTATATCGTGTCCTTTTTGCCACATTCTTTATCATCAAATGTAGAGGGATGAGGTTAAAGATCACCTCCATTGCGGCCGTAGGACAGGTTCTCATTGCACCAGTAATGCAAACACAGGCTAGTCTTTGTACTTTTGAGATATTAGCTCTCGTAGTAATTAAACTAGTTCTGTTACTCCACGCTATAGCCCCGTAAGTGATGATTGGTCTCACTATTGCATTATACATCCATCGCAGTATGTTTGGGTTACATCCCTATCGTTTACCTGCAATGATTCTGCTTACCATTAGGACTTTTTTGCCTTATTTACTACTTCCTTCTCATGTGTGTTTCAGAGAAGTTTGTTGTCCAGGGTTAGGCCTAGGTATTTGACTTCATTTTTCCATTCTATATCTATCCTGTCTAATTTAACGGTTTTAAAATTAAGTATTCTTTTCCTTGAAAAGGATACATGTGTTATTTTTGTAGGGTTTGTACTAAGTCCCACTTCACGGCACCATCTTTTGGTATGTTCTAGTCCTCGTTGGACTATATTACACAGGATATTACTAAACTTGCCACTAGCAAATATGACTATGTCGTCGGCATAACCTTGACAGGGTATACCGAGGTCAGTAAATCTGCATAGAAGTTCGTCTACGATTAGGCTCCACATTAGTGGGGATAGAACTCCTCCTTGTGGACATTCTCTGGTTTTGCAGATGGAGATGGTGTCCTGCCCTATCTGTGTCTCTGCAGTTCTCGTAGATAACAGCTGAGCCATCCATCCATGTGAATGTAATGTTATCTACTCCTCTGTATGCAAGTGCTCTTTTTACAGATTCGTGTGGCGTGTTGTCAAAAGCTCCTTCCATGTCTAGGAAGGCACACACGACCATTTCTTTGTTTGTCAGTGCATCCTGGATTACATCAGTCAACTGTACCAGGGCAGTTTCTGTAGATCTTCCTGATCGGTACGCGTGTTGGCTGTGGTGGAGTGGCACCCTCTCCAGGACTTCTGTTCTAATATAATTATCAACAGCCTTCTCCATTGTTTTTAATACAAAGGATGTGAGACTGATTGGACGGAAAGATTTAGGATGTGTGGTATCCTTTTTCCCTACTTTTGGAATAAAGGTGACTCTGGCCCTTCTCCATTCTTCTGGTATATATTCCAGCTCCAGACTGCTCCGGGATAGCCGGATTATGTATGGTAGTAATTCCTCCTGTGTCTCCTCTACACTGGAGACTTAAACTGTTCAAAATTGTTTACGGCCCACCCTAACCGATTTCTGCTGCATATGTGTTTGGCTACTACAGCGGCCTCTCTTGGGGGTCTGCTTACCTTAGTTGTGTCCCTTATTAGAAAAGGTGTGCTTCCAGGAAAGTGAGCTTCGAGTAAGAGGCGAGCTCTTTCCCCCTCACTCTCCGTGAAGCTTCCATTTGGTTTCTTTAATGCCATTACTATATCAACTCTCCCTTTTGCCACGGCCCTGTGCAGTCTCGCTGCTGCAGGTGTAGATTTAATATCCTCACAGAATTTTCTAAAGCTGTTACGTTTAGCTTTCTTGATTTCTTTGTTGTAGGTAGTAAGCGCATCGGTGTAGCTCTGCCAATATCAGCTGTGCTTGGCCCTATTATAGAGCTTCCGCACTTCGGATCGTAAGTTTGACAGATGACGGTTCCACCAAGGAGCATCCCTACTAGTTTTGTTTCTTTGAATGGGGTAGCTTGATTCATATGCCTTAATTATTGCCCCATTTGGTTCTTCGAGATCGCTTTTCAGAGCAAGTGGGTGCCCCGGCCCCTTTTTTGTCTGGATACGTGCTAAATTTTTTTTTAGAATGGTATTGTATTTATCCCAGTTTGTTTTTCTACGATTCCTCCTGAGTATCGTCTCAGAAAGTTCGCTCTCTAATGTAAACACAATTATCTTGTGATCAGATAGAGATGGTTCACTCGATACCCTCCAGTTTTTAACTAGATCTTTAATTGCTCGGTGTGCTTAATGTGATGTCTAATACCTCACTGCTTGCCCTTATTACAAATGTTGGAGTATTCCAAATATTTTGCACAATAAGGTTCTTATTAAAAATATATTCTAAAAGTTGCCCACCTCTTTGATTGGTGTCGTTGCTTCCCCATACAGTGCTGTGCGCGTTGGCGTCGCATCCAAGAAGTAATGGCAGATGTCTTCTCTGGCAGTACTCCACTAGCCTCAATACTTCCGGGGGTAGTACATGCTCATCTCCGGCGAAGTAACTAGAGGCTATTACTATGTATTGCTTCCTCATCCCTAATTCCAGGTATGCTCGAATTGTAACGAGATCACGCGTCATAAATTCTGAAAGACAAGAATATTTAATATTACTTCTTACTAATATGCATGCTCTGGGTACTTCATCTCTAGTGTGATAAATTACCCTTGCATCCTTACATACAAGTCCTCTTACCTGGTTTCCATAGACTCATGGTTCCTGGATCAGTACGATCCCTAATTCATCTTTAGTGAATGTCCTGAAGATCACAGCCGAGGCTCCCTTGGCGTGATGGACATTCACTTGGGCGATGTCGATGCCCGCCATTTTACTCTCCTTTATTGGGGGTGTTGTCTCCATCAGTGAGGGTGTGTTCCATATCTCCCTCTTCTACTTCTTCATCAATTTCTACATCCTCAGATGAGTCTACGCAGAGATTTGAGAGGTTTAGGCTCTCTATGCTCTCCACATCAGTCTCATCTTTGGAAGCACTAGGAGTTGGTTCTGTTGTTTCTCCCAGTTCCTTCATTTCGTCTTTCTTTTGAAGGCCGTGTACGGGAATTTTCCTGAATTGATAGTGGATAGTGCATCCATTATCCTTGATCCGTTGGCAGGATAGGTCATTTATTCCTAACCTAAGGATCTGGCCTTTGGCCTCGTCTTTTTGCCTGACGATTGTGGGATTTTTGCCCTGAGCCATTCTGCTTACTGTGGGGTTTCACAGTCGATCAAGACCATTCCTGGCCGGAAGTGAAGGCCTCCGAATTGGAGGTTATGCTCCCATCCAGCGAACATCTCTTCTACTATGACTTCTTCCACCAAGGTTTGTTCGTTCGCACTGAGGATGGTCTCAGGGAACCCCTTAGGTAGGATCGCGACCCGCTCCGTCTTCACGACAGTTGCATAACTGCCAGAAGCGGAAGTATCGGCCTTTTCTTTCCTTTGCGGTGGTGTGGTGTTATTCCCGTCCCGCTTTCTTTTCAGATCCTTAGGATTGGTTTTACTTCCCTCTCCCTGGGATTTGTGCTCCACAGCTTTCTTTTTCGCTTCCTCCGGTGTCATGCCCTGAACGAGGTAGCAAAGATACCACCGAACCCCTGCCCCACTGTACATGCCTCAGTGGGTCGTCCCTTCCACCAGGTTGTCCCAGTGGAGCTAGGGAAGGTAGCTCCCGTTTAGATTCTTTTTTGAGGGGAGCTTCCCTTGCCGATAAGTGGTGAGAGGGGGATGGAGAAGCTGGAGCGATAATGCTCCTCTTCTGTTCTCCCTTCACCTCTTTCTTTTGTACTCCCACTTCTCTCTTGTGAGGTTGTCTCACTTGAGAGGTTAAGGGAGGTTGATCGCTTCGGATGGCAGGCTCCGTTTGATCAGATTTAGTGGCGGTGTAGTCCCGCCGGCTTTTGCTTATTTTAGTTTTCTTGCCCATGTAAATCCCACGAACAGCTAGAGAAATATAAGTCGACCGACGCAGAGCCCCGCAAGCGCCGGCAAGGCTGGATACAAGAGGGTTTCGCTAGGTGCCCTCAGAGGAACGTTCGAAACCGCTCTCCCAGCGGCCATTAAGCCTTCAGCATGTTGCCTTACACCTTGGCTTGGAGTATTGATGGAGTGCCATTTAGTTAGTTAATAGTGCTGTTCATAGAGCAGCAATATTAACGTATCCAGCAGTGCCAGGAGGAGGCAGACACTCGATGATTGCATTTCTCCATTGGCATGCAGAACGAGTTACCTACAAGCGGACAAGTAAACAAGCAAACAATCTAAGCTACAAAGCAATGGCTAAACTACAACCAACCCCGCCAAAATAATGCATAAAATCTAATGTTTTCTGAATATCATTCAGCACAGTTGATAAATATATTAGCATCTAACTAACGTATGTGATTAAACCTAGAGATAGTGAATATAGAACAAGTCATGTCTTGTGTGATCTTAGCAACATTTATCTAATCTAACTCAGGGTCAACAAATAATATAGAAGTCACCCTTGCGCAATAAACTGGATTAATTTTGAATTGGACATGTTGAAACTTAGACTACCATTTAAGCCAAACCCAGTGGAGTAATTTTTATTATGACGTATCTTATGAAAAACAATTACCTCATGGAATCTCCATTAGTAATATACATCCATGGTATAAACGTTTTTTTTAAATGACAGTTCCTATCTCTTTCTCTCCATATCGATGTGCATGTGGCAGCGTACAATTCTTGGCTATAATCTAATGCCTGTTGTGGTATTACTTCAAGGAGTAGTTTTCCGGAGGAAAAGGTCGCTTATATTATTTTCTTGTGTCTTTATTTTACTTACTTTTGGGGGTCTCGAACAACTACTTAATTATATAAAGAAACCAAACCGGTTTTAGTTCCTTTATAAATAAAAAAATGAATATAGACTATATTGATGAATGTAAACTATCTTTTAAACCGCCAGTCTATTTTTCATTGTCGTCCTACAAACAACTAGCCCAACCTCGTAATTTTAATTTTAAAATATTATACCACTAGCCGTTTTGTAAAAGTCTGATGTTAAGAGAACAGCAGGATAGATTGTTTCTATTTATCAAAGTGAAGGTTTTCAGGATTACAATGGAAAAATCAGAAAAATACGGATTGAATAGATATGTCCAGGAAAATCCCTGATGGCATGACCTTTTCCCAAATGACACTATTTATTCCCAGACGATGGGAAATAAATTTAAAATGATTTCGTAGGTGATTTTACAATATTTTTTCCACATTTGTGTTATCTGCTCGTTTTTCAACAATTTTCATAGCAAAAAAAATGATTTTTTTTTTGATTGAGAAAAATTATTTTCGCACAAGAGTGTAAGTTTCTGTTCCTTGAGAGTGATCCGTTTAATATGTTGAGTGTTTATTTTTGGGTTTAGTAGGTAATATCTCCAGAGAATGAAAGAAAAAGTCCAAAAGATTTGTCCATTAGTAATTTTTCAATATTTCAATTTGTGTTATAGTCATGCAATCAAGTTTCAATTAAAAGTTTCATGGATTTAAAATAGTATATTATGCAACGATCATGTAATGATGGTTATTAATACACGAGCATTAACCGGGATACGAAACGAGCCAAAGGCGAGTTTCGTATGGTTTATGCGAGTGTTTTAATAACCATTACATGAGAGTTGCATACGCTATTTTTTCTACACCCGATAAATAATCAAGACCTATAAATATTATATTTATATTGGTATTGAACACAATAACAGTAATTACTCGTATTTCTATAAAAAATTCTACAAAATTGTAATTAATGGTATTACTTCAGGTATTGGTATTTCCCTAGATTTTTGCGGTAAAATATTTTGTACTGTATTTTCTGCTTTCTCCGATATGTGTGGAGGAGTCTTCTATATCGCTAATATCAGACATTTTAATATTATAATTATCGAAGTTTAGCTACCTACGAAAATTTAATACGTTTTGACAACTAAAATAATTACATAGGAACCTAGGACAAACGTCAAACAGCATGCTTGATTGAAAAATTGTAGGTTTCTATTGATTAAAAATCTGTATCGTAATGAAAAATCTGTATCATAATGGGTATCATTATGAAACGGATTATGGGCATATAAGTGCATTATTATAATACGGGTGTAGAAAAAATAAATATTATAAAAATATGGTTGGATGTACAGGGCGTTGCGTTTTTGCCTGGCAAATTAAAATATATATTTTTTAAATAAAACATTATTTTATTTCAGTTTTAGAATAGCTTGATAATAATGTATTCAACTTTAGATTTTTTGCCAGGCAATCATTATTTTTATGAAATTAGAGAATGATGCAGACCTCAAATTTATTTATCATAATTTAGGTTGGTTTACAATGATTTTAAAATTTTTAAAAATACAGACTTATAGGATACGAAACTAACGAATAGTGGTGCTAGAACTGTTTTAATTTATTCAGAGTGTTTTAAAACATGTTTTTAATAAGGATAATTGTAAGTTCAAGTACGAAAAAAAAACAACATTAGTACTTATGACCATATTTTTAACTAATTATTTTTAAATATACAGGATGGTTCATACACGAGTGACATAAAAAACAGGATGAGGAACAAATTATAAATGATCCGACGTCCAATGTATGTATGTATGTATGTATGTATGTATGTATGTATGTATGTATGTATGTATGTATGTATGTATGTATGTATGTATGTATGTATGTATGTATGTATGTATGTATGTATGTATGTATGTATGTATGTATGTATGTATGTATGTATGTATGTATGTATGTATGTATGTATGTATGTATGTATGTATGTATGTATGTATGTATGTAAATGTGAAGAGAAGAAGAAAAGCTAATAGATATGCCTATTGTGGCTTTGAGATTTTCTTGTTTTTTTTTATTAAATTAAAATGAACCTTTGGCAGAGACTGAGAAAACAGAAAATATTGAAGAAACGTTAAGATAAGGACATATTAACTTGGAACAAATGGGTAGGAGGAAGCAGAAGCGGAAGAAGGAAAAGTATTCTTGATTTAATTATTCAATTAGACACTGCTTTTTCTATATTAAAAACTCCTTGTATGGAGAATTCCCAAAAAAAATTCTAAAGTAAATCATGGAAAAATTACGTGATTTTTCTTTTTTAAATGATTTAATTTAGAGGCGTGGGTAGTTATCTCAGACACGACTCGTATTTCTGTCTTTATTGGCTATGATCTACTTTAGAAACATTTTATTTTGTGGGTAATTTATTAGATTTAATGTTAAATACGTTAATTAGGTATTATTATTTTTAATATTATTCATAAATATTAATTATGTGTAAAGTTTTAATAACTAGATAAACGTTGTGTATAAACGCGTATTTGATAGTCTATTCTGTCAGTGACCGTCCGAAACCGCGACAAGGATCGATACTCAATTTAGGGTGTAAAACGTGCACAATATACACCCGGCAGATCCCCTTGCAATTTCATTTATTACATTTTGTCGCAATTTAACTCGCCCCAGCCAGCAAGCAGTCCCCATGCACGAAGATATAGGGGCGTGTCGTAGGACCAAACGGCATTAATGTTATTAGTGTTCCATACACCCTGTTATCTACCGCGTAGAATATGCATTATATATAGTCCAAAAATGCAAAAAGAGATCAAGAAGAACTTTATTATTGGCTTTGTTACGGTCGGAGAAATTTTGGTTACCGAAATAGTCCATTATTTATCATCAGAGCGTGTCGATTGAATTTGGATTCTGAGTCTAACGAAATATGACAGTGGTTAATTTAAAAATCCAACAGTATGCCTGTAGTTATTTTAGTTGGTTTTTATAAAATAAATGCAAACATATGTAGATAAGGATAACTTGATTATTAACACCTATCAGTATATTATTTGAAAAAGTGATAAAACATAGGTCTTGTTAAAAACAATTTATTATTAGCGTCTTAATTTGGTTTTAGAAAAACAAATTTAAATTTAAGTTAAAATTCCTTAATTAACTTCCTTGCAAAATGTTTTAAAAAAATGTTCTCGAAAAGTTTAAGCAATGCCCAGATACCACAAAAATATTGCATATTTAATGCATATCTTAATGTGTCTCAATTGTAGATTGATATTTTCCATGGATATTTCACATCTGCCATGCCATATAACAGGAAGATTGAGTGTATATTGTCAAATAATATATTTAGTGTTCATGTACTATATAGGTAAAATAAAGTATTATTCATTTACTAAAAAATATCATAATTTTAAATTATTATTTTAACTTTTCTCATTTATGTTTAGTTTAATTAAAGATATCATTTCTAAAGAGGAAGTATAAATTCAGGTTTCTCAACTAATTGATACTTTTATGGAAATTCGTTGAACTTGCAAAGACAGCAGTAAACGCGGTTCAACGAATTACGTGATTCCTTTATAAAATATTAGAAATAAATAATCACTTGGTTTGGAAGATCGACACGAGCACCATCCTTCTTAGAATGGTGTACCCTTGGTGAGTACTTAGTTAATGTTTAATTTTTGGGCAGACACGAATTGAGAACCAAAATGAAAATATTAAAAAGGGTTTATTTTTGTACCTGAAAATATGACACGAATTGAGGACCAGGCTTCTGAGAAATAATTATAGTAAGTGCACCGAATTGCGGATTAGGGATTAAGGTTGTAATGATGAATCATTGCGTTAACGAGCATTTTATTACTTTACTTTCGAAATTCTAATATATATTTGAAGTGAGTGTTTTGTGTTTAGTTTATTTTGAGCAGTCTTGTAAAAATGAGTGAAATTAAAATGATCTTAAGTGAAAAGGGAAAGTCGTTACTTGTGTGGGATGATTATAAGTTTCGTGAAAAAAAGGTTCTTAAAAGTGGTGAAAAGTTTTGGACTTGTACTGTAAGTAAATGTAACGCAAAAGTATTTACGCTAGGTTCAGATAATATAATTTCTCGAAAAGAAACAGTGCACAATCATGAAAATGACATAAAGAAATTAAATAGACAAATTTTGAGTGTAGCAAGCAAACGGAAAGCTGTAGAAGATATCACAGAACGGCCATCGAAAATCATACACTCTGTTTTAAGGGAAAACAGTGATACAATGGACGCTTTGACAAGAAAAGACATTACATACATAAGAAATAATATGTATTACAAAAGACGTCAAGTCCAAGCACGTTTACCAAGCAATGTATCAGATGTTTTCGATATTTTACCAACATTAAATTTGACAACAATTAAAAATGAACCATTTCTCTTGGCCACTGATAATATTAACAATATTGTAGTATTTTCGTGCTATACTAATTTAAAATTTTTGTGTAGTAGTGACAAAGTGTATCTTGATGGAACATTTCGATATTGTACGAAACATTTTTTACAGTTGTTCACACTTCATATCGTAGAAAACGGCCATTATATACCAGTAGCTTTTTGTTTATTACCGAATAAACTTCGTTTAACATACGAAAGACTTTTCGTTATTCTTAAAGAAAAGTGTTGTAATGCTAATTTAATATTTGTTCCAAAAATTATTGTAGCTGATTATGAACTAGCTATTCACAAAGCAATTTCTGCGCAATGGCCCACCACAAAGATCATTGGATGTAGGTTTCATCTTGGCCAAGCTTGGTACAGAAAAATACAGAGTTTGGGATTGGCTAAAGAATACCAAGATGAAAAAAGTGCAACTGGAAAATGGATGAGGTATCTTTTTGGATTGTCTTTTTTAAAACCCAAAGA
>OV651817.1:48204106-48385110 GCA_927349885.1 Psylliodes chrysocephalus
GTACAAACACATCACTTTAGAAACCTGGATTTCATTCGATAGTAAAGAAATTTTATAAATTTCCACAGAGCACAATTATGCCTCACACCCAATGATATACATAATTACAAAGATTGCTTATCCATATGTAAATCAAACGACGAAAAGCGTATTTCATAGCTTGTATCAATTTTGAGCACTTAGTTGTAAAGAAATCATTTACAGAAAAATTAGAATCTTTAGTGTTTTCTTGTCATTAAGATTTTTACATATTTAAATGACCATTTTATATAAATATAATTTTACATGCAGATAATGGTTTATTCTGTTGATTAAAACTAATGTAGAATGTTATGAAATAAGAATATCCAATTGGACAAAAATATCACGGCCCTCTTTACAATTTATTAACTATTTCTCATTTATTATTAAAATAAACAAATCATAAATAATACATTGCAATTACTGTCAAAAGAGATTGTAACAAACTTTAAAATATTAAAAATCCAGTGATTTTTTGTAAATTTTTTTAGTGAAATTACCATTAAACATTATTCAGAATAATAGATAAGTGTCCAATTACAACTCTTACCAAAGTTGTTCATACCTCATATCAAAATTGTTTACATTACCTTTTCAAAATTGTATTACATATTGCAATTATGTATTTTATGTAGAATTGTTTCTGAAATAGTAGTCTAAAATTATTTATATCCATCTGTTATAAAAATTGTTTAGATCTCTTAATATTATTTAACTACATGAAAACTCAACTTTCCAAATACATAATGACATGTCTTGAAGTAAAACTTTAATTATTATCTTTTTCTAAAGATTAAAATGCTAAAATTTTATTTTAACACATTTGGGCTAGAACGGCTCTATTTAGTGAGCACTAGGAAAGGCACATTGCAACCAGCTTTTCATAATTTTTTTATAGTTGGGTGAGCAATCTATAATATATATATCATTGAACATCTCATAAACGTCAGTGGATGAGATGAATGACATTTCGATTAACATAAAGCTAAAAAGATTTATAATTATTATTATCAATCTTTTTTATTAATTTACATTTTTTAAATGTTTTTGTAATACTTTTAAATTCAGTGTTACTAAATACCTATATTTTAACATTGGATACACTTGTTTAAGGTACAACTTTACAATTTATTGTTACTTAGCCATTTAAATCTTTTTGCTTAAAATGTATATGCATGTCCAGATTTTAATAATGTTTCACATTTTACGTCATTTTGACCATGTACACGATTGTTTGGTACGGGCCGGTATCTATTTTTAACTATATTTAATATTTAAAAAAATACCCTTCATTATTTACTTGCAATGTTTACCCCATTTAATTCTAAAATTAAACACTAGAGAGGGCTAAGTTCGGCAGTAGTGCTGCCTCTATAATTCACGCACGGTCCCTATAGGCGTGCGGTTATTATTAAAAATGATCTTCAGCATTTAAGAACGAATTGGTTGTCACAAAAATTATTCTCCTATTTTAACGATGCACAAGGTGAGGAAAACCGGTAATAATAATTATCGAATAAGTATATATAAATTCAAATGTATATATATATATATTTTTATATATTCCTGTTATAAACTGTAATAGTCTTTTGAGATGATAGTAATAGTAATAACAGTTCAACATAAAATATAAAAAATATAAACAGATAAAAATTAACAATACTTTTATTCTAATCTGAGTCATCGATGTCATCATCAGATTCATCAGTAGTATCTTCGCCTAGATCTACAACAACGGGTTCGATGGTAATTTCAATGAAGTTATCAAGATTCCACATAATCTTTCACTACATGTTCGATATATTTTATCCACCACTGTGAGGTCACATTGCTGACGGCACTATTTTAAGCAGATTTTTACGTTTTAATTTGAAAGTAACATTGTTCCTTGTTACTTCATTTTTTATTTGAGCCCATACAAGTTCAATTGTGTTTAACTCACAACGATAGGGTGGCAATCGAACTACAATGGGCCATGTTCACATGTGAGATATGCTGTTTTATAAATTATATTGTAATAGTTAGTCGCTATACAAGTTATTCTAAATAGTCAGTTCGTTAAAAAAGCCAAAAGTTTTTAAATTAAGCCCAATTGAAATTTAAAATTTGAAATTATACGTCATCGGGAATAGACCAATCATCTTGTGTCGAAGTTTTTTTTGTTATACAAAACCAAGCCAACGAAAAAACCAACACACAGAATGTCGAAGTGAACGCACATCTAAGTGACATTAAAATTGACACCACCTAACATCAGTAACATCTAACCTTAGTTTTTTGTTTTGGTTTAATTTTAGTATTAATATGAATCAGCTGGATTTATAAAAGTTGAATCAAGTGTTTTACCCATTGTAAACGAAAATATGATTACCGAGATGATTACTGCATTTTTTAACAATACTCAGTTTACAAAAGTCACAAAGGTAAGACTTTGTTTTAATAGTAGGTAGTTACAGTTTATATGGAGCAAGTAAAACATATTTATCTCAGGTTTTATTTTTAGATCTGCCAAGCAAGAATATGGGGATAATTTCTTTTTCCATAAGAGAAGAAGGAGACAAATTACACCTAAACATAAAGTACGGCAAAAACCTTCTGATGTGGTTGCATTGAATTAACAAAAATGAAATTTTTAGTGCACAATATGCTTAGGATATGCTGCATGTCAAGGTTTGTAATATTTATTATGCTTTTTTGTTTTTATATTACATATAATAAACAGTGTATAAGGCCCTTTATTCCTATAAATATTTTTTTTCTAATTTTGACATATAGACATTTTTTGTAATCACAGCAAGTGTTAAAATAATCTAGAAACAGATTTTGTTAGTGAACCTAGTAATAATTATGATACCAAAGAATGCTGCAGAGCACCTATGAAATATTGAGTTAAAAAATATGCCATATTTTTAGGCTATTTTTATACCCTTTTCAAAAATTTTATGCTCCTCGTTTTTTGCAAAACTTAAAATGTTCTATAGCTTCGAACAAAGTCAGCAAAGCACCTCTATTTTATAAAGTTTTTTCTGTAAAAACAGCAACACCATATATTTATGCACTTGAAATATTATATTTTTAAAAATACATGGTGCTTGCTAACTTTCGAAAGAAGCCAGCAGAGCAATTCGGTTTTTTAAAGCTTTTTTCTAAAAACCACACCCCATTTTTAGAATATTTTTAGACTCTTGAAATATTGTAAAACTTTACTAAAAAAATTGCTATTTTTAAATAATACAGGGTGCTTTGTTGGAACAAAGTCAGCAGGACACTTGTTTTTTAATTTTTTTTTTTTATATATAAAAACAACTACTTATGACACATGTTTAGGCTGTTTTAGAATCCTAAAAATGTGGTAAGTACATTTGTTTTCAGAAAAAAACTTTGAAGTCAGCAAGGAATTGCGAATTTTTTTTAAAATGCCAAATTTCGAATATTTTATAATATTGTAGGAGCCAAAAAACGTGGTGTGGTTTAAAAAAAACTGGGGTGCTCTGCTGGATTCGTTTGAAGCTAACAAAGCATCCCGTAATTTTTTATTTTATAATACTCAATAGCCTAAAATGAGACATAGCTGTTTAAACAAATTGTATTTTTAAAAATAGCAGTTTTTTTTCGAAAAGCTCTATAATATTTCAAAAATATGAAAATGTGGTGAGATTGTTTTTTTTTTAAGTTTTGAAAATCCGAGGTTCTTTACTGGATTCGTTCAGAGCTAGTAAAGCTCTGCTCGTCTTGTTACATAAAATAAAGGCATTTTGTAGCTGGTTATATAGTTATTTTGTAACTGCATATCTAACCCTTTTATTTTTTCAGTTGGTTGTAAATATGTGGCTTCATAGAAGAAGTGAGGAACCATCTGTAACATCTATTCAGTGTTATTGGAAAGGCTCTAATTTATCAAAATGCGTAAATATTGATGTACACTTGGCTAGATTGTTAAAGAAACCTCTTCATCCACTACAGGAAAATAAATCAGTACTTTTATATTCTTAGGATTTGTATATATATTTTTTATTTGTAAATAAATTGTTTTTTACTTCATTTTTCTCATTTTTTATTAAAAGATTAATAAATAAAATTTTCACAGATTTTTATATTTTTGTTTGTAAACAATAATTGAAGAGTTTTTATTAAAAATCACCAATGTTAATAATAATAATTTAAGTCAATATTATTCTTTCTTCTTTTTTAAAGCTACTATCAATAAAGGTATTACTTGCTTGACCTATGATCCATTTTTAAATTTTGTGATATATTTGGTTCAACAGAAAAAAAATTATAACCCTTTGACATTGGTTGTTTTTACTTAGATTTTCATAAAAAATAAACGGAACTGCAAACATGTTTTACTATCGTAATAACGAATAGCAACATTAAATTTTTTTTACATTTATCACTGTTGTCATTTTCATAAAGGATTGATAAGAAGGCACACTTTCTGGTTTTTTGAAAAAGGTAGCAAGAATTGTGATATTTTTAAATTTATCACCAGTGATACCACATGTAGTTACCCGATTTATTGGAATATATAGACTTTGCTACCACATTCAACTGAACTTGGTTGTTTTTAATATTTATCACTGTGACATAGGCGTTTTTGTCAAAATGTTTCATTTTAAACTGCTGTAAATAGGTGCCTTTGTTTTGGTAGTTTTAGTCCCAAAAAAATCTATGCATATACAGGTACTCATTCCTCTTTGATTTGTTCGAAAAGTTAAAATTTTATAAAAAATTACATTGGCTGTTTAAAAACTCATTATAATCCCTGAAATGTGATAATTAGGTAAATTAAATTAAAAAACAAACAAAAAAAATGTATTAAATTAATATTTACTCTTACAAAATAGGTCCTTGTAAGTTAACAAGCAATTATGCAGATATTACTAAGTAAATGTACTTGCTTAAAATTCACACACACACACACACGAATGTGGTTTTAACTTGTTAAATTAACTAACCCTTCTTATAACTCTTTCCACATGTATTCTTAGAGATGCTATTCTTTTACTTAATTGTACATCTTCTGCAGAACTTTTTTCATTCTGTGATACACTAGGTGTGGCTTTACTAAAGTGCATCCCATGTTTTCAAGTAGCTAAATATTCTGAAACCCCTATCTGCCATTATATGGGATCCAGGAACCAGTTTGTTTAAATACCCACATTTTTCTATTATTTCTTTATCACTAGTTCTTCCACAAAATGATGAATAAATTCAGTATCTTCAAAACTTTCAGGAGATTCTGCATTTTCTTCCAGAAGGGTTTTTAGGTTATACACCTAAGAATTTATAGTAGCCTCATTTTCAATTTCCTGAAGGGGACAATTAGCAGAAATTGCTGCTACATCTTGATAATCCGGTGTATTTTTATTAAAAAGTTTACGAGAAACATCGCTAGTAGAAGGTTGATTTTCTTCTTTCCAAATTTCTAGGAACACTAATAAATATTTTTGAAGATGAATGTGAATCATTATCACATTCTGGAACAAAACACTTTTTCGTAGTCATAATATTTATTTATAAAAAGTACAAAATAAACACTCAAATTCCAAATAAATTATTGATCCAGACACTATGACAGATGACATACAGTGCTGCCGTTTTGCCATTTTCTGAATTATTAAGTGACTTTTAAAACAATAAAACTTTAAATATAGTAAAAGTTTAAACAGAAACAATACTTTCAAAAAACATTTGATATTATATATTTAAAAGATATTTGTTTAACGATGTTTTAGAAGTCTAAAAGTAAGAAGGAGTACACAAACGAACGTACATCACTTCTCGTAAACCTTCTAGCCGGCAACGTTGTGCGCTAGCTCCTATTGGTCTATTCCCGGTGACGTTATAAATTTTAAAAAAATTCATAACTCCGGCAAATGAATAGATAAAAAAAAATAAAAAAAATGTAGTTTTATTTTTAACTCTACTATTCATAAAAAAAATTTCAAAATTTTTGAACATGCCCCATTACTCATCGTTCTCACGTCATTTCATCTACTATATATTTAATATATTTATCTTTATAACACTGTGCTAAGTTTAGTAATTCGATGTTTAAAATTGGTTCATTGAATTTAACATTTTTCTTAGTCAGTCCATCTGCAATCTGGGATCTAGGCTTTTCTCCATTTGGTGGTTGGTAATTGTTCTATACGCCGGCTGTGGTATGGAGCGTTATCCATAAAAATAACAGATCCTGATTCGATTTTTAAAAGAATATCTGAAAACCATTTTTCATAATGTTCTGCATCTATTTCCTCATGATAATCTCAAGTCTTTTCAGAAACAAATGCATTTAAACCTTCTTCAACAAATCCTGAGTCGCTACCAATATGGTAAGTAAGTAAAAGTTAATTAATGGTAAATATATGAGATTCTGTGTTTATTAAAGAGGTTTCATAAACATTATTCATTTGTCGTAGGCAAAGTGGTATCTAAGTTAAGTTAACTGTTTATTGAACCAATTAAAACACTTACTTTTAGAAGACTTGTTTACTTGTGACAGAAATACGTGTTTAGAAACATACTTTTACTTATGGTAATTAATTTATATTTTGATATAGTTAATAAAATAACTATGGCAATTGTATTTTTTTTTTCAAGTAAATAATATATTTGGCTTCGTTTTTTCCGTGTATATAGCAAACCGACCAATTTGAACTACTGAAATAAATACTCTGTATAATTTAATTACGAAAGCGTTGCTGGGTATATTATTTCTCACAATAAAACGCACAGCATCAAACGTAATAAATTAATTTTGCCTCGCAGTAAATCAGGCCCTGCTTCTGGCTCCTTCTTTTATATAAAAGCGTATTTAGGCCTAGTATAGACTCTCTCTTTTTGACGGGGTGGTCGACGCGACGCAAGAAGAGATTACTCTTAGTACCCTTCCACAATATTATAAGACAATATTTATATGACGAAAGCTTTTAAAAGCGTAATAAAACTCCCCATCTATTTCGCAGGATGATGATTAGTAATGGGGTAGAATTGTATCAGGAACGGCTTTCAAATTAGTTGTAATCTACATTTCGAAAATAATGTATATTTTCACATTGTTAGAAAGAAAATATTTGATAATAATAAAATGTCTAAGAATGCCTATTTATGGATAATCCCATTAGCCATTAGAAAGATAAACATATAATTATTAAGATATGTTTAAGATGTCATACGTTAAAACATTACGGCGTTGAAATGTTGTAAATTTGTGATATATTTTATAAAATATGAAAATAATTCCAAACTCAAATTTGATCAAGATGTAAATTAAATAAAACAAGAAATGGTATACATGACTTTCCTATTTTTATTCATTTTTTCATTTATTTTATATTTATTGGTAAAAATTTTGATCTAGTTTTTAACTACAACAAAAATTTTAAAAACTTAACCTAATATTTTACATACAATTTATTTACCTTTTAATATTAAAGTTAAATAGAGGTATGGATTGAGTATATGTAGTACTACTTCCCGCTCTTTAATATATTATTATGGGAGAAGTGGGTCTCCATTTTAACGTTTCTGTTTAAAGTAATCCATTAGATATGCAATTGATTTTTAACATCGGCACACACGCTACAGGCCTGGTAAATAGCTCATCATTATGCGTAGTAAGTAAACAGATTGCACCATTAACAAAACGTATAAAACGTACTACGTGTTGTAAAGCAATGAGAGGTATTATTTTAATCAAAGACATTACAACTAAGAGACCAAATTGTTTACATTTTTATATGGCAAATCATTATTCCCACCAGATTCTCGTTTATTGCGTCTTTGCCGATTTTATCAGTCTGTCAAAATTATTTGGAGAAATTACTTTCGAAAAATAAAATTTGATGTTTCCTGTAACTATAATTTTATATTATATAAATAAAAATATGTTTTTAATCAAATTATTCTTTGAAGTTTTAATAGAAGCTAAATTTTTATTAAAAAATCAATATTAATCTAAACAAAATATCAGGGTTTCGAAGAACTCCGTAAATACGGCAACGCTGAATATCTTATTTTACGAATTTACAATTTTTATGAATGAACTGTAGTACCGTAACCAGCCGCAACATTGCCAATCAGGTCTAACAGCTATGTTGTATTTCTGACAGTATCTGACAGTTTCTGTGTGACTTATTGATTTATTCATTTTTAAAATACTATTTTTGTGAACTTTTGTAAGAAATATAAAGAATTATGGTACATGCATGTGTAGTGTTCAAAAAGGTAGATCATTTAAGTCGAAATGTATGGTTTCATCGGTAAGTATTTTTAGGTTAAGATATGTTGTTTTCATTTGAACCAGTGGAGTAGGGCTTGTAGAAGATTTGATACAATTTCTTATAGAATTTAAATTATATAGGATCACATAGTAAATTGTTTAAAAAATGATTATCCAATCTAATTTTTCAGACAATTTACTGCAGGTTTGATAATATATAATTTAAATTGTACAACAAATTGTATCAAAAACTTGTGTAGTCTAAAACAGTCTTAAAACAGTTTTTAAAGTGATATTCCTTTTATAAATTAGTAAATTTTTCTTATACCAATAAATAATTACTGAATAGTGCAAATAAAATTTAACGTAAAATGTAGAATACCTATTGAGCACCTATACATATTTTTTATTACTCTATTTAGATTTCCGCAAGATTCTGAGATAAGAAAACTTTGTTTTTTTCTAATAGGAATCCTTGAAAATCAGCCCCTTCGTAAAAACCCAGAGTTGTGTTTAGAACACTGTTTTCCTGAAAATGTTTTGGTATGTGCAAATGGTACTAGATATATTAGAAAAGATGCAAACTCCAGACGATGTGAGGGCTTTCTATTTTTGGATCCAACAGGTAAAAATACAAAATATTAATTTTTTGTTTACCTCTAAACATTATTTATTACCTATATGTATGTATATCTAAAGCCTTGGTTTCTTTGAACACTCCGTTACGGTGAGCGGACAGTCCGTCGACCGTCGCGTTTTGACGGTTTTATCCAACCAGAGTATTTAAATGGGAATGGTTTTCTTGAATCGGCTTAGCTGAGTAGGATAGCGTCATGCCGCTGATTTGTCGCGACTAGTCGGTTCATATCTGTTGAGTTTGATATCAGCGGAATCGTCGGCGAGTGCGGAGACAGTTTGTAAATAAAAATTTTTAAAACAATGAGTGACAAATTCACACATACAGATGACTTTATTTGTAGGTTTCTTGGAAATGTCGTCCTTTATAAAACTCAACACTAATTCAAAAAGATCTGTAGAAAGTCTAAAATACTCCCTAAAATTTGGTTTCATTTCCAAAAAGCCTCCACTGCATAGTGATATTAAAGGCACCTTCTGTATCGCGACACAAAAACAACTTATCCACTGGCTTATTGGAAACTATGACGGTTGCAATTGCCAGTTCCTCTTGTTATTCCTCTTCTAACAATAATAACAACGCAAACAATTTATTTTCGTCCATTTTAGTACCTTTCGTTTACAATCATAATACATAAACAGCCACGTACAGACATAGAGAAGGTCTCATTTTCTATATTTAACAAACCACCTCGGGTGAAAATCGCTGCCCTCAGCGATCGACGGATTGTCCGCTCACCGCGACGGAGTGTTCAAAGAAACCAAAGCTTTATGTATATGTTTTTAGTTCTGATTCAACTGTTTTTGGAACACTACCTGCTGCAAAAATAGTTAGTTAATAAAATTAAACTATTTTATATATTTAAAACATTATTTTAAAAATTTGTTACAGTTTTTTTACGATATTTTTTGCCATATCATGTTTTTTTGTAAATAATAATTAAAAAATTATATATTTTTAGGACAGTGTTTTATTTAGATACCCCTACCTACTTAATGTTAATTTAAAATTTTTAATTATTTTGGTTAACATCATACCAGGCAAATATAGAGTAAATGTCAATAAAGTATAAACCAATAAATATTAAAAATCGAAAGGTAACTTGATTCGCTTGTATTTGAATTTACTTGTACTTGAATTTACCTACATTTAAAATCAGAAAGTATCATGCAAAACTATTGTCATATACTCTGAAGGAAATTCTCTCACCAGACATCGAATCACGACTGGAGAAAGACTGTCTAGAAGACCTGACAGAGCTAAGTAGTTAAAATAAGGTGACCTTAGCCTGGGTTCCAGGCCATGAGGAATATCAGGGCAACAAAAAGGCCGACGAATTAGCCGGAGGAGGCTCAGATAAGGCCATGACAGGCCCCGGACCCTTCTGTGGAGTTCCTAAGGCATTGTGCAAGGCATCCGTTAAACAATGGATGCAAACAGAGTCTGAGGAATGGTGGAATAACTATCCAAGACGTAGACAGGCCAAACAGTTCATCAAGGAACCATCGGCCAAGTTCACGAAAGACCTACTGGATCAAAAGCGTCAAATCGTTAGGATAACAGTAGGCCTTCTTACTGGACACTGTCGCATCAAATGGCACATGAGTGTCATAAATCCAACAGAAGAAGCAACTTTGTGCAGGTTCTGTGAAGAAAAAGAGGAAGCAATAATCCACGTCTTGTGCCAATGTGAATGCCTGGCTGGAACGAGGTTTCTAACATTGGGCGAAGAAAAGCCAATTGCATGCAACTACATGCGGAAGCCACTGTTAAAGCTACTAAGACTAATAAAAAAGACCAGGCTAGACGACATACTCTAAAACAAACAGGAGTCCCACAATAGATCTGAAAAGGTCGCGGTTGACAAGGACAAATAACGTCCAACTCATAATCTAATCTAATCTACCTACATAAAAAAATCATCATAATTATATTACTAAAGAAATATACCTACATATTTACGTATTTTTTTAACATACTACTCTGACAATACTGGTAAGTTTAAAACTCTACGCCACTGGCGAGCATATTATGGACACTTTTTACAATGTTGCCAGCCGGTCATAAGAGATCTGTCTTTCTCTCTTCCACTCACTAACAATTTTAAAACAATAACAGTCCGCAATTGTATGGGATTTATGAATGAAACATTTTGTCTATATGTTGTAATGTCTTTGATTTTAATAATATCGTTCCTGTACCGTGAGGTCTATGAAATGACCTATTAAGAAATTTTGTAATTTTAAAATATTAATAATCTTATAAATAGGGTAAGGTTGCCTAATTTGGACCAGTTCTGACGTTTTCGTTATAGCAATTACAAATTTTAGAAAATGATAGTTAAAATTGCTCCATAATATTCATTACAGTTTTGAAAACATATATTTTTTCAAAATTTTAGAATAATGTCAAATTTAACTTTTTTAAAACCTTTAAAAGTGGTACAATTAAGGCAAACGGTTGCCTAATTTATACCAGATGGTTTCCTAAATTGTACTATCCTTTATTACATACATAATATTTTATTTTGGATTAAAATCATCAATGACTAGTTTTAATAGTTTATTAGTTAGTAATATTAAAAATAAAACAAGATTTGAACATCAAGGAAACGTAAAACAAATATAAATTCTATTATAAATATGTATTTCCTGCAGATAGTGTAACTTGATGTTTGGTGGTTCCAAGTTTACCATTTTTTGAACAGTAACTTAGATGCAAGTTGTGAAGAAAAGGGTAATCGAAACGGGGGATATAAATGTCCAAAGTTCAGAAGGACGATAGGAGAAATACCTTGTGAAAATAAATATAGTAGAGTACTTAACCAGAGGAAGAGGGGTCCATGACCTTATTATGATGGCTAGCGCAGCAATTTTACAAACAGATCTACATGTTGTTAGGAGAATGTAATCTCCAAAGATAAAACATAAGAGGGTACCTACAGGATAGAAAAAAAAAACTTAAGGGACAAAAGTTTCTTCTGATATATATTTTTCATTATTTATATATTTTCTTTTTAGAGAAAAATTTCCTATTGCCAAAATATTACCATAACACTATTCAAATGTATTCAAGATGGCGCCGACTGAACCACATGCGCAAAATACTGATGAGTGTAATTATTATAAAAAATCGTAACTGCTAGTGTAAAATGTGAAATCTGTGACTTGAAATATCATCCATCGTGTGCACAAAGAGTAAATGATATCATAAGTTGTTGTAAACCAAAAGTTATTGAAAAATCTAAGACTATGGATCAAGAAAAAAGTAAAGGTGATGGATGTATTTTGCATTGATGCTTACAACTTTTTAAAATTACTAGTAGAAGAACAAAAACTAACAAACCAATAAATGAGTAAAAAAATAGATATCTTAAAAGTTGAACTTAAAAATGAAAAACGAAATATTCTGATCTGCAAACACAATATAACGAAATAAATCCTAAATTTATAAGAGTTGCCAATAAAAATCAAAACTTATCTATCAGTGATAATAAAAGACCAATTTTTATAGAAAAATCAAAACAGACAAAAACTGAAAGGGTGAGTATACCTGTTGGAAATAAACATTTAATACCAAACAAAAACACAAGCGATTATAGGAATTCTGTTAAAATAAAAAAAAATGAAAACGACCTTCTTTGGAATAAAAAAATGCTGCAATATGTTTAAGAGCACATATCACATATTTTATGTAATTGTCTGAAGCATCTGCACATGATTCATGTACCCATTCTTTACATCTTATGCACTTCATTAAGAAGAGAAGCAAATGAAATTGCGTAACTCCCATTCCAGCATCCTGTCTTAACCACTTTTCAATGGCTTGGTTATAGTATGTTTCTAAAGGCTTGAAATCCGAAACATCTAGGGGTTGAAGCCGATAAGTTGTGTGGCCTGGTAATTCTAAAATAATTAAACCATTGTCATGGGCCAAAACTATAGCATCATAATATTTAGAATTGGTAGTATGACCTTCCAATACCAGAAGAACTTTATTTTTCTTTGTAGGCTTAATCACATCAATACATTTTTTAATCAAGTCAAATAGCTCAGAGTTAATGTAGCCTGTGTCTAATATCTCCACCAAATAGCCAGGTGGTGCTCCAATGGTCAGTTCGGCTGACATTCGTTTTCTCTTAAATATAATTATTGGTGCGACAAATTGACCTGAGGCACTTGCGCAAACAACCATCGTAGTGTTGACACCTCTTTCTCTGCTGGCAATAGTACCAACTTAATATTTGCTCTTTTTGGCTAAAATTTTTTGATTACTTTTTTGGACTTTCGAGAATCCTGACTCGTCTACATTATATATTTTTGTGGCATCTAATTTATTTTCATCAATGATTTTTTCAACTTTATTAAAGAAATCTGTAACATTTTTTTTGTTAAATCCTCTGCAACTAAAATGATGTTTTATAGAATTTTTTTTCTGCGAATTGAAATGCTGCTCTTCTGGTGTCCTTAATGGAAAGACCAAAGAATACTTCCTCTAAAACAAGAATATGTTTTTATTTACAACCATATATGTAATGTTGTCATTACTAACGTTATTAAAGGTTGGAAAGTGTCACATTACACACCTCTACTTCCCGCCTTTACTTCCCGTCCTCACTTCCCGCCCTCACTTCCCGCCCTCACTTTCCGCCCTCACTTCCCGCCCTCATTTTATCTATTCTAGATGAATATTTTTTATATTTAAAAAAAAATACCACATTTTTTTGACAATTTTTATAATACCTATTTAATGGCAAACAATAAAAAACAACAATGAACTAAAATATAACAAATTACTTATTGATATTTATTATTCGCGAATTTAATATTCGGCTTTATTTGACATTTATTTATATTGGTGACAGTTGTTTACCCTGTAATCACAGTAACAATATATTTACCTACTTGATTATTCTGAGAAAACCGCGCGCTTGGTAATTTGTCGTTAAATGTAATATTTTAGGTATGTTCAGAACAAAACAGAGGTTTATTAACTTTGATCGAAATATGATAGTTGTAAATAAAATAGTACACAAACTTCGGTAGGAAGTTTCATTCCTGTCTCGAGATCATAGCTAACCTCGACGCTTCGCGTCTCGGTGATCTAATTAATCTCACGACAGGAATGAAACTCTTTTCACCTCGGTGTGTAATATACTATTCCAGCCCTGCTTTCACCTCAACAAAGAAAACTGTAGACCTACCTAATATTTTTTACCGTTTAAAGCCTTTTTATTCGTTGCTGCTAGATGTCTATTGAAAGTAGGCTTAGGAACTTCGTACATAGTACATATTACATTTAGACCATATTTTCCTGTTTTATATTTCGCAATGGCTTTTTTCATATTTTCCTCTGACCACTGACAATATTTCCCTTTCGTTTTCTAAGAGGTGGCATTTAAAAAAAAACATGCATGAGTCGTTTAAATTGTACCGCTACAAATTAAGAAACACCTTAGTGGTCCACATTAGGCAACTAGACAAAATTGGAAACTTTTATTCACAATTCGTTAATTTTTTGAGGTTATATTTTAAATTTGTACGAAAAGGTGCTAAATATAGTAACTTTTAGACTTATATTAATTAAATCGTCCTAAATATCATAGATTTTGTTTTAAACCTTAAGAAAATGTAGCCGACACTTAAAATAGGTTTAAATTATTTAATCACTCTTTGCTCTTCGAAACCATTGCGGAACGACGCTCTCTTTAACTAATAACCTTCAAATACATAAAAGTACCTCGTGGCAATAAAAGGTATCGTTTTCTTTAAAATTCAGGAATGGTACAATTTAGGAGCTGGTACAATATAGCCGACTTTCCCCTAGAACGGTTCCTAAGCATGTGCAGTGGTGCCCCTCTGACAAAAAATACCTTGACCGGATATCAATATCTGCCACAAAAGCCCATTTTTTCTAAATTTTTGAATGTAAAAATCTTCTTCCTTCATGGTGAACAAAGTGCAACAACAATGTTTTTTTTTGTAGAAAAGGTAATAAAAGTGTGTTATACTCTTCATAGGAAAGTAGAATTATTGGAACTATGGAAGACCTGTTAAATTTTTTACCTTAATAACGGTTTGTTGTATGTGTGTTGTATATTAAGGTACCATTTCGGTAGGCCCGACAGACGACCGCCGACGCGACAGACGACCGCCGATGCGACCGAGAAGTGTCGCTTCACATCTAAAATACATACAATTATATAACACACTTCGCACGGCGCGACACGAGAAGTAGCGTCAAGACGGCACTTCCTGACGACACTTCTGAATCTGTCTCGGGGCAAAGGTTAGCTGCGTGTCACACTCGGGGTCACTGTCCTCGAGCATCGCTTTATTTTGAAAGTGATTAGGTTGAAAATTTCTTTTGATCTAGGTAGTGTTGCCAGATTTTGGAACAGTATGGGTGAAAAAAAAACCATAGATCTAAACAGTAGATTTTAATACAGGGGGAAATAATTAAAATTTGCAGTGTAGTAAATAAAAAAACAAGTATAAGAAACGAAAAATAAACTTTTTTCGACCCAAATTAGAAGGTAAACAAAGAATAAACAAATAATAGCATTTTTATTATATACTTAATGTACAGAAACAAAAACAAACAATGAAAAATAATACGTACTTCTTTTAGATCAGTCTAAATCAGGTAATTCAAAATCGTAGTGTTTGACATACGCATGTTCTTTTTATGTTGCCCTATTAATTCTTTGTTTCATTTTAAATAAAAAAAATGAATATTTTGATGTTTTTTTTATGGAGCAAACCTACAGTAGTGGATGCCTTATTACGCTGCTTTTACTGCAGAAAATTTACTAAAGAAAATATTCTTTAACCATTTGCTGAAGAATGAGGCAAACTTAATAAATTAAGAACAAAATTTGCTAGAGACAAAAACAGTGGATCTACGTAAAAACAGTAGGTTCGGCAAAGCTGATCGTTCCCTCGAATGGTTATTTGTAAGTGTCGCGCGACACTTCTCTAAGCTTCCGAAATGTACGAAGCGTAAACATTTATGCATCTGTCGTCGTAGGATCGCCTTGGTGGTGTCTTGTCTACTTACGCGCCTACCGAAATGGTACCTTTATTGTCGAATGTCCGTACCTGCATAAAACGACAAGAACTAGAAACGTCCGTTTTCTAATGAACATTCACAAACGGAGTGCACAAAACCAGCCTTAGCTAAATAAAAATGAAATTTACAGTAATTTTTCTCTAACTATATTATAAAAAGTTTTAATAATCTGAATAATAAATTTAGAGAGTCCATATCTGTTTATTCTACTACTGAAGGGTGGAAATATGCTACGCGGCATCGGCATGGGCAAATATTAAAACAGAGGGAACCGATTGTTTCATCTCAAAGTATCTTTAAATATCTATCATCTGAAATTGTAATTTTTATGGGATTGCAAACAACTGTAAAAAGCGGTTGGGTAGGTTCCGATAGAAAAAAGTTAACCGAATGCAGATACTTAGTTTTGAATTTAAATTTCTATAAGGTTCAATGATCAAAAGAACTGACAAAGATAACTCAGACATAATAGAGTATAAGAATTTCAATAAATTTCCTGCTGATAAAAATTTGTTTTTGTAGTTTTAAATTATTTAACTAACCATAGTAAGTTTCGCATACTACAATATGTACTCTCGAGGAACTATATCTGGTAAATAGAGTGGATATTCTACCAATTGGAATCCCGCTTGCTAAAAAGTAGCCATTGCAACGTAAGAGATATGTTTGGGAGCATTGTGTTGCTTGTTTTTCTTTTAAAGCATCACGAAATTTAGAAAATAATTATGTATTTACCTGTAATAGCAGCTTGATTCTGTAGGTAATCAAAATTGTCCCAAAAAAATAAGCTTTCCGGTTGACGAAACCAGTTTGAATTTTCTAGGTAGAGGATACTCCCTATGGTTCCACTCTTTACTAAAGCCACATAATTAGATTATATTTATACTTATACGATTTTAAAGAAGCCTTTTTTCTCAAAAGGTCTTTTACATATACAGTATGGTTCAAATGAAAGGAATAAATTCATTATAATGGAAGTAGGTGGTTTTTCGAAAAAATGCTCGGATAGGTCAATTTTGTTTGCTAAAAGCGCAATTTTTTAAATAGAATTTAATTTTCGCCCACTTCCCATTTTTGAGCAGTGACGTCATTGACAATTTTTTTAAATAGTAACCCCAATTTTTTTTTCTTGATTTTGATAGATCTTGCAATTTCCTACTCGGAAACATAATATTTGAAATATCTGACATAACAATTTTTTTTTAATAAAAGTCATTTAAAGATCAGATACATAAATTTTATTTTATTTTGAAACACATTAAATAAATAAAAGATTATTTGTAAATAAGTGCTTCATCTATAATAATAATAAAAAGAATTTAAAAAATTCTTTTTTTTATTATTATTATTATTAATTATTTTGTTAGATTAAGTACTTTATCACAAATAATTATCTTTTATTCATTTATTGTGTTCTCAAAATAAAATAAAATTTATGTGTCTGATCTTTAAATGTCTTTTATTCAAAAAAAATTGTTATGTAAGATATTTCAAATATTATGTTTTCGAGTAGGAAATTGCAAGATCTATCAAAATAAAAAAAAAAAATTGGGCTTACTATTTAAAAAAATTGTCAATGACGTCACTGCCCAAAAATGTGAAGAGGGGGAAAAATGAATTCTATTTAAAAAATTGCGCTTTGAGTAAACAAAGTTGACCTGTCCGAGCATTTTTTCGAAAAACCAACTACTTCCATTATAATGAATTTATTCCTTTCATTTGAACCATACTGTATACTCGGTCGCACAAACCCATGAGTGATTCGGAATTTACTTAATAAGACCTAGTCAAATCAAATTAAACTTTAACAAAAAACAAATTGAACAGGACATTGATAAGTGTAAATGGTAGAGGGGCTCAAAATAAATAAATGCAATCTGGGTGGGTTGAAATAAAGTTTAAGGGGGTTAGAAAGGGACGAAAAATGGTATTATCGCGTTTTCCGCCGAAATTTGATGTCAAAAACAAAAAATGTATAATGCAAAAGTTGTAGAACAAGCAATATTCTACAGCTTGGTCACTTTGTAACATAACCTTAAAATTTTCAATAAAAATGCAAAAGTTAGCTCGAATTTTTTATTTTTCCTTTTGCCAAAAATAATTCAATTTTGATAAAAGGACCCCGCAATAATCTTATGGAAATTGGGTTTCTGTCAAAGTGTCTGAATTTTTAAAATGTTGTAGGTTTTGTCATCCTGAACAAAAATCTCCATGGACACAAAGTGCCTAAATGAATATTTTGGCATCTACGGAGCTGCCAAAGCTCCCCTGACCCGTTGCAAAACTATTCATTTTCAATACTATTTACAGATGTCAAAGCATATTTTAATTATTCTAATATATAGGGTAATGTTTTTGAGGTCACTGGATTCAATCCTCATGTCAGATTGGACAAATTGACCGTTGACAGCTGTCAATTCACGGTCAACGAGAAATATAAAAGTAATTATCCTCTTTTCACATTGAGAGTTTGGGTTGTTAAGGTCGCTCAATTCAATTCTCATGTCAGATTGGACAAATTGACAGTTGACAGCGTAAAGAGGATATTTACTTTTATATTCCTCGTTGACCGTGAATTGACAGCTGTCAACGGTCAATTTGTCCAATCCGACATGAGAATTGAATTTAGCGACCTCAAAAACCCAAACTCTCAATGTGAAAAGTGGATATTTACTTTTATATTCCTAGTTGACAGTCAATTGACAGCTGTCAACTGTCAATTTGTCCAATCTGACATGAGAATTTAATTCAGCGACCTCAAAAACCCAAACTCTCAATGTGAAAAGAGGATATTTACTTTTATAATCCTCGTGTGACAGTGAATTTACAGCTGTCAACGGTCAATTTGTCCAATCTGACATGAGGGTTCAATCCAGTGACCTCAAAAACATTACCCTATATATTAGAATAATTAAGATATGCTTCTGACATCTGTAAATAGTATTGAAAATGAATAGTTTTGCAATGGGTCAGGGGAGCTTTGGCAGCTACGTAGCTGCCAAAATATTCATTTTGGCACTTTGTGCCCATGGAGACTTTTGTTCAGGATGACAAAATCTACAACATATTAAAAATTCAGACAATTTGACAGAAACCCAATTTCCATAAGATTATTGCGGGGTCTTTTGGTAAAATAATACCTTTTCGTGTCTTATAAGCAAAAAAAATTTTAGAGATATTAATTTTTTTTTCAGTCAAAAATACTTTTTTTAAAAGAAATTCTACGGTGAAAAATTATCGTACAAAGTTCTTCAGGTACTTATTTTTTTCGATTTGACATGTAATTTTTGATGTAGAAAACATGCTCAAAAATGGATAAAAACAAAAAATGACAATGGCAACAATGAACTAATCCTTAATTATTAATATGATTTGTTTTAATAAAAGAAAAAAATAAATAAAAAACTGATTGCACCAAAAAAACTTTTAGACTCATTTTAGGGTCTATCTATTTTTTATTTTTTATTTTTATAGAAGTTTTTTATTGAAAATTTTCCATGAAATTAAAATGAGAAAAAATTTAGTAGCCAATTTTCTTTTTGAAAGAGCTTTCGAAGAAGGTGCCACACCTGTTTTTGCGTTTTTTTTCCAAATATTTTACCCTGCGGCTCTAGCGAATTAGATCCCAGTTAAAGTCCCCACCATGTTATACAAAAATAAGAATTTTGGTCAAAAAATAAAGAACAGTTGCTTTTATATTTTTTCCATACAATTGAATGGTGCAATCAATTTTTTATTTATTTTCTATTGAAACAAATCATATTAATAATTAAGGATTAATTCATTGTTACCATTGTTATTATAATTGTGACTATAATTTTTTATTTGATCAAAAACTACATCTCAAAACAAACAAAAATTGGTACCTGAAGAACTTTGTGCTAAAATTTTTCACCGTAGAATTACTTTAAAAGAAAAATTTTTTTTGGACGGAAAAAATTAATATCTCGAACTTTTGCATTTTTGTCAAAAATTTTGAGGTTCTGTTAAAAAGTGTTTTTTTACAAAAGCTGTAGATTATTGCTTAATCAACAACTTTTGAATTATACATTTTTGTTTTTGACGTCAACTTTCGCCGGAAAACTCGATAATACAATTTTTTGTCCCTTTTCAGCCACCTAAAACTTTACTTCAACCCCCCCCAGGTTGAATTTATTTTATATATATATATATATATATATATATACATACAGGGTAGCTCACGCTCAACGGGACGGAGCCTTATGGGAAAACGACCAAAGATATAAAAAATTCGTTTGGGAGGAATACGTAGGTTACAGACGGCTACAATTTAAAATTTGTTAGATGTATACAGGATGTCCCACATAAGAGAAAATATACAAAGTTATATTATTTTTAATGGAACACCCTGTTTTTTATTTTAGAATTAAAAACTACATCAAAAATAATGTCAGTTAACTAAAGGTTCCCTATCACTATTATTATTAGTTTTCGATTTATTTGAATTTTTTAGGAAAAAAGTCTCCCAGAAATTAATTGTTTACTCTTGTTTGAATAATTTTTAATGAACTAATTTTTTTTCTTATGTGGTACATCCTGTATACATCTAACAAATTTTAGATTGTAGCCGTCTGTAACCTACGTATTCCTCCCAAACGAATTTTTTATATCTTTGGTCGTTTTCCCATAAAGCTCCGTCCCGTTGAGCGTGAGCGTATATACGCTATTTTTTCTACACCCCATAAATAATCAAGAACTATAAAGGTTATCATTATGAAACGTATTGTAAGCATGTAAGTGCATTATTATAATACGGGTGTAGAAAAAAATGGTATTATTACACGAGATTATTCGGTTTGAACTAATCGAAATACGGCCGAACGAATATTTTTTTTAAGAAACGCCCTCCGGTTCACTGAATATCAACGCGATATTCATTCTCCTTAACTAGCTTAATAGTGCAGATTCCAAAATTTTGGATTTTTAAAAACTAGAATGAATATATATAATACTTGGCATTCTATATTATATTCTTCACGGTTTAACAGGCCCCGTTCCCCTTGAACCCTCATATTTATTCATATTTTTTTCGGAATCAATAGGCTTCATCACCTTAAAAAGCTTGATTCTATAAATCGATTATTTTCGATTATTTAAATAATCAATTATTTTCAATTAATCGATTATAGATTATTTATTTTGATAATCGCCCAGTCCTAATTTCAATCCCTCTTATTCCCCATTTTTAGTCAGATTTTTTTTTTTTCAGAATTAATAGGCTTCAATAATACCTTGTAGAGCTTGATTTTTACTAAAAATTTTAAGTTGATATCTTTTTTCATTTTTAAGCTAGAATTTTTTAAATATATCAACCCCCTCAACCTCTCATTTTGATTCAGATTTTTTTCAGAATCAATAGGCTTCATCTCCTCATAGAGTCTGGTTTTTACTAAAAATTTCATGTTGATATCACTTATCGTCAGTTTCGTATCGACAGGCCAACTGTCTAGACCAGCCGTACTCAACCTTTTTTTCCTTCGGGTCACATACGTACGTTTGCTATGTTACACGGGCCGTAATATCTTTGGATGATGACCCTTTATTTAAACCACTCATTTAAAATTTGTTAGTGGGACACTCTAATAAAAAAAAACACAAAACATAAACATATCCCGTAGGGTTACTGCAAAAACAAGATAACTTACATTTTTAGAGTTTTGAGAAAACGCTCTTAAAAAGTTTAAAATGAAATAAGAAATCAGCAAAAGCACTGTTTATTAAACAATAACTCAAATGAAAAAAAAAAAAATATATAAACAAAGAATCTATCGATTGGGAACGAAAAAAAAATCAGAAAAAACGTCACAACTTATTTTAACTGTTTACAAAATCTCTCCCTATTCGATACGTATCGTGTCGAGTTCGCACACAAGAATCCATGTGTACCACATACTTTGATTTTCTTTTACTATACGGAGAATGGTCGCACTGCGCAGCTTTTTGAGTGCCTTTTAAAAGGAGATAGAAAACTCCGTCATTTTGAACCCTTATTACGTGTTGCCTACATCTTGGCGCAATATTTTTAATAGATGCGTTTTAATCATCCGCTTCTGCTTCGGAATTGTTGGTTTTCTTGTTTTAATCTGGCAGGTTAAAACGACTAAACCGACAATTCCGGAAGCAGAAGCGGATGATTAAAACGCACCTGATATTTTGCTTGCTGCTGTCAGTGTCAGTGAATATTATTTTAGAAGTCACGGTTTTTTGCTAAAGAATCAGTTAGCTCACTCGGACCAGTTGAAAGTTCCAAAATAACATCCATTTCAGGGATACAAATTCAGGATACGCAGAAGACTGCTGTTTTATTATAGGCGGTTGTCATATATTGTATTATCCGAGTTGCGCCGTGTATAAACTGGAACATTGAGATCCAAAGTGCCGACGCAGAGTGAGCGATCTGATTCTTTAGCTGTAAACTGTGTCACAGGGTTCAAAATGGCCGCGCCCTATGTTGGGCGTGTCGGACCTCTCTCTTGCCTCGTATAGTAATCAAAGTATGTGATGTGTACCTACTGTGTACACATACTTTGATTTTCTCTTACTATACGGAGAATAGTCGCACTGCGCAGCTTTCTGAGTGCCTTTTAAAAGAAGATATAAACTCCGTCATTTTGATGCCTTATTACGTGTTGCCTACATCTTGGGGCAATATTTTTAATAGGTGCGTTTAATCATCTGCTTCTGCTTCGGAATTATCGGTTTTCTTGTTTTATTCTGACAGGTTAAAACGACTAAACTGACAATTCCTGAAGCAGAAGCGGATGATTAAAACGCACCTGATATTTTTCTTGCTGCTGTCAGTGTCAGTGAATATTATTTAAGGAGTCACAGTTTATTGCTAAAAAATCAGTTAGATCACTCGGACCAGTTGAAAGTTCCAAAATAGCATCCACTCCAGGGATACAAATTCAGGATGCGCAGAAGACAGCTGTTTTATTATAGGCGTTTGTCATATATTGTATTATCCGAGTTGCGCAGTGTATAAACTGGAACATTGAGATCAAAAGTACCGACGCATAGTGAGCGAACTGATTCTATAGCTATAAACTGTGACAAAGGCATCAAAATGGCCGCGCCCTATGTTGAGCGGATTTAAAAATTAGCATGATATTTAGCACAGCAGCTGATGAATGTTTTCGCGAGTTTCGCTCAAGATTTTAAAAACAAACCAATGGTTTAAAAAAAAACGCCTTCTTAATAATAGTGTTACGGGCCGCAAAAAAAGTTTGGAGGCCGTATGCGGCCCGCGGACCGCAGGTTGAGTATGGCTGGTCTAGACGTATGAGAGTGCTTGGAATTTTGTTTAATATTTTAGTGATTTAGTAAGATAAGTATAAATATTACATTCAAATAAATATTAGTAATATTTGTATGGTAAGTTTTTATACCTTTTCTTATGCTGATAAGGGCATTAAGAAATGAGCGAAGAAACCGGCGTTACCGGGCCTCCGGCTAATATTAACAAAGACCATGAATTTAAAGATCTCAGTTCGTTCAATTTAATTAATAAATACAACTATAACGATAAAGGTCCTTTTTTCATGTACGTTGAATATATAAAACATAATTTTGGAAGACTATTCCCAATGAAAATCAGTTATTATCTTTTATAAATAAACGAATTTAAAAATGATATATTGGATATTGTTCAATTAGGGGCAAGCAGAGTGAAAGTTATTTTTAAAACATACTCTCTTGCAAATTCGTTAATAAAGCATGAGGTTATTACCAAAAATAATTTAGTAGCTCTCATATCCACCTTTTTCATTCATCGCAAAGGAGTCATCCAAATGGTTGATAGTTTCTTCAGTGAAGAATTTTTACTTAAAAACATTCAATGCGACCTCTCAAAAGTAATTAGCGTTCAACGCAGAATTGTCGACCAAGACGGTAATCAAACATTAGTGCCTAGACAAATGATTATTGTTTGGGAGGAATACGTAGGTTACAGACGGCTACAATTTAAAATTTGTTAGATGTATACAGGATGTCCCACATAAGAGAAAATATACAAAGTTATATTATTTTTAATGGAACACCCTGTTTTTTATTTTAGAATTAAAAACTACATCAAAAATAATGTCAGTTAACTAAAGGTTCCCTATCACTATTATTATTAGTTTTCGATTTATTTGAATTTTTTAGGAAAAAAGTCTCCCAGAAATTAATTGTTTACTCTTGTTTGAATAATTTTTAATGAACTAATTTTTTTTCTTATGTGGTACATCCTGTATACATCTAACAAATTTTAGATTGTAGCCGTCTGTAACCTACGTATTCCTCCCAAACGAATTTTTTATATCTTTGGTCGTTTTCCCATAAAGCTCCGTCCCGTTGAGCGTGAGCGTATATACGCTATTTTTTCTACACCCCATAAATAATCAAGAACTATAAAGGTTATCATTATGAAACGTATTGTAAGCATGTAAGTGCATTATTATAATACGGGTGTAGAAAAAAATGGTATTATTACACGAGATTATTCGGTTTGAACTAATCGAAATACGGCCGAACGAATATTTTTTTTAAGAAACGCCCTCCGGTTCACTGAATATCAACGCGATATTCATTCTCCTTAACTAGCTTAATAGTGCAGATTCCAAAATTTTGGATTTTTAAAAACTAGAATGAATATATATAATACTTGGCATTCTATATTATATTCTTCACGGTTTAACAGGCCCCGTTCCCCTTGAACCCTCATATTTATTCATATTTTTTTCGGAATCAATAGGCTTCATCACCTTAAAAAGCTTGATTCTATAAATCGATTATTTTCGATTATTTAAATAATCAATTATTTTCAATTAATCGATTATAGATTATTTATTTTGATAATCGCCCAGTCCTAATTTCAATCCCTCTTATTCCCCATTTTTAGTCAGATTTTTTTTTTTTCAGAATTAATAGGCTTCAATAATACCTTGTAGAGCTTGATTTTTACTAAAAATTTTAAGTTGATATCTTTTTTCATTTTTAAGCTAGAATTTTTTAAATATATCAACCCCCTCAACCTCTCATTTTGATTCAGATTTTTTTCAGAATCAATAGGCTTCATCTCCTCATAGAGTCTGGTTTTTACTAAAAATTTCATGTTGATATCACTTATCGTCAGTTTCGTATCGACAGGCCAACTGTCTAGACCAGCCGTACTCAACCTTTTTTTCCTTCGGGTCACATACGTACGTTTGCTATGTTACACGGGCCGTAATATCTTTGGATGATGACCCTTTATTTAAACCACTCATTTAAAATTTGTTAGTGGGACACTCTAATAAAAAAAAACACAAAACATAAACATATCCCGTAGGGTTACTGCAAAAACAAGATAACTTACATTTTTAGAGTTTTGAGAAAACGCTCTTAAAAAGTTTAAAATGAAATAAGAAATCAGCAAAAGCACTGTTTATTAAACAATAACTCAAATGAAAAAAAAAAAAAATATATAAACAAAGAATCTATCGATTGGGAACGAAAAAAAAATCAGAAAAAACGTCACAACTTATTTTAACTGTTTACAAAATCTCTCCCTATTCGATACGTATCGTGTCGAGTTCGCACACAAGAATCCATGTGTACCACATACTTTGATTTTCTTTTACTATACGGAGAATGGTCGCACTGCGCAGCTTTTTGAGTGCCTTTTAAAAGGAGATAGAAAACTCCGTCATTTTGAACCCTTATTACGTGTTGCCTACATCTTGGCGCAATATTTTTAATAGATGCGTTTTAATCATCCGCTTCTGCTTCGGAATTGTTGGTTTTCTTGTTTTAATCTGGCAGGTTAAAACGACTAAACCGACAATTCCGGAAGCAGAAGCGGATGATTAAAACGCACCTGATATTTTGCTTGCTGCTGTCAGTGTCAGTGAATATTATTTTAGAAGTCACGGTTTTTTGCTAAAGAATCAGTTAGCTCACTCGGACCAGTTGAAAGTTCCAAAATAACATCCATTTCAGGGATACAAATTCAGGATACGCAGAAGACTGCTGTTTTATTATAGGCGGTTGTCATATATTGTATTATCCGAGTTGCGCCGTGTATAAACTGGAACATTGAGATCCAAAGTGCCGACGCAGAGTGAGCGATCTGATTCTTTAGCTGTAAACTGTGTCACAGGGTTCAAAATGGCCGCGCCCTATGTTGGGCGTGTCGGACCTCTCTCTTGCCTCGTATAGTAATCAAAGTATGTGATGTGTACCTACTGTGTACACATACTTTGATTTTCTCTTACTATACGGAGAATAGTCGCACTGCGCAGCTTTCTGAGTGCCTTTTAAAAGAAGATATAAACTCCGTCATTTTGATGCCTTATTACGTGTTGCCTACATCTTGGGGCAATATTTTTAATAGGTGCGTTTAATCATCTGCTTCTGCTTCGGAATTATCGGTTTTCTTGTTTTATTCTGACAGGTTAAAACGACTAAACTGACAATTCCTGAAGCAGAAGCGGATGATTAAAACGCACCTGATATTTTTCTTGCTGCTGTCAGTGTCAGTGAATATTATTTAAGGAGTCACAGTTTATTGCTAAAAAATCAGTTAGATCACTCGGACCAGTTGAAAGTTCCAAAATAGCATCCACTCCAGGGATACAAATTCAGGATGCGCAGAAGACAGCTGTTTTATTATAGGCGTTTGTCATATATTGTATTATCCGAGTTGCGCAGTGTATAAACTGGAACATTGAGATCAAAAGTACCGACGCATAGTGAGCGAACTGATTCTATAGCTATAAACTGTGACAAAGGCATCAAAATGGCCGCGCCCTATGTTGAGCGGATTTAAAAATTAGCATGATATTTAGCACAGCAGCTGATGAATGTTTTCGCGAGTTTCGCTCAAGATTTTAAAAACAAACCAATGGTTTAAAAAAAAACGCCTTCTTAATAATAGTGTTACGGGCCGCAAAAAAAGTTTGGAGGCCGTATGCGGCCCGCGGACCGCAGGTTGAGTATGGCTGGTCTAGACGTATGAGAGTGCTTGGAATTTTGTTTAATATTTTAGTGATTTAGTAAGATAAGTATAAATATTACATTCAAATAAATATTAGTAATATTTGTATGGTAAGTTTTTATACCTTTTCTTATGCTGATAAGGGCATTAAGAAATGAGCGAAGAAACCGGCGTTACCGGGCCTCCGGCTAATATTAACAAAGACCATGAATTTAAAGATCTCAGTTCGTTCAATTTAATTAATAAATACAACTATAACGATAAAGGTCCTTTTTTCATGTACGTTGAATATATAAAACATAATTTTGGAAGACTATTCCCAATGAAAATCAGTTATTATCTTTTATAAATAAACGAATTTAAAAATGATATATTGGATATTGTTCAATTAGGGGCAAGCAGAGTGAAAGTTATTTTTAAAACATACTCTCTTGCAAATTCGTTAATAAAGCATGAGGTTATTACCAAAAATAATTTAGTAGCTCTCATATCCACCTTTTTCATTCATCGCAAAGGAGTCATCCAAATGGTTGATAGTTTCTTCAGTGAAGAATTTTTACTTAAAAACATTCAATGCGACCTCTCAAAAGTAATTAGCGTTCAACGCAGAATTGTCGACCAAGACGGTAATCAAACATTAGTGCCTAGACAAATGATTATTGTAACCTTCTTAGGTAGTTATATTCTAGATAAAGTAAGAATTAATCTGTCAAGTTTCACAGTAGATCCTTATATCCAACCGGTTGTCCAGTGTTTCAAATGTTTACGATATGGACACACTTTGAAACTTTGTAAATCAAAATCACAAAAATGCAAAATGTGTGCCGATATTCATGACATAAATGACGATTGCTCAGATCTATCCTGTTTCTGCCTATATTGCCAAACTAGTGATTACAAATCCATTTCTAGAAATTGCCCTTTGTACATGAAGCAATTTAAAAATTAAAAAGAAATGGCTATGCGCAACATATTTAAAAACGCTGAAAAAATTGTAAACAACCCTTCGTACGCAAAAGTCACCACACTCAACCAATTCTCCGTATTAAATAATGATTTAAATTTTGCTTCGTTACCTAACACAAACGTACAACAAACTTTTACAAGACCATTTATTCAAAAACCTAAACAAACTACAATAGCCAGAATACGTAAATCTAGATAGGCTCCTACCACAACCATTACAAACAAAAAATTTCAGGCTCCTAAAGAGAAAACAAGTATATTACCTAACCCATATAGAGATGAGTACATGCATCACAAAGAAAAATTAATAAGTGGCATTTTTAATTACATTGTACAAAATTACGTAAATAAAAAGAACACAAAAATTCCAATTTCAATTAATCAACAAAAAATTAGGGAAGCTGTCACTTACTATAAGTTCTCCAGTGGAATGTTTTCTCATTAAATTATTAAATTTCTTATCTCAACATCATTATGACATTCTAATATTTTCTGAAAAGTGGCAAAAATCTTCAATCATTAATATTCGTGGTTTTTCCACAATTCAGGTCAAAAGAAATGATGGAAAAGGCGGATTCGCAATTCTTATTGCAACTAATTTACTTTATAAAAAACTTAATGTTAAGAAATTTTTTAATGACAACATAGAAATATGTGCTATTTATTTAGAACATTACAAGTTGTCAATTGTTTCAGTGTACAAACCTCCTAAAAAGGAAGTAAGTATTGTAGATTGGGAAAAAATATTTAATCAGTTTTCTACAGACTTAATTTGATTTAAATTGCCATCACACATTGTAGGGCTCTACTACAAATCAAAAAAATGACACCCGTTTAATTAATGCACTTGATAACAATAATATATCAGTTTTAAACGGCACACCCACCAGAGTAAGTAGACCAAACGAGAGCCCATCTGCAGTCGACCTATTCATTGCCTCTCCCAACATAGTCCATAAAATTAAATGGTCTGTCTATTCAGACCGTATTGGTTCTGATCACTTTCCAATTTTAATAGAATTTTCCTCCGATTTATACCCTGAACAAATTTTCGCGTCCACGAAATGGGATGAAAAATCCTCTGACTGGCCTCTGTTTCAGTCCCTTTTAGACAATTTTCTTCTTCAAGAAAACTCATCACAACCATACTCATTAAATGATTTTATAAATGCAATCGACACTATTGCACCCCTATGCATGAATATTAAAAAACTTTTTGTACCTTCTACCCCTCGGCCACTTTGGTGGGACTTCGAATGTTCGCAGATAGTTTCAAAAAGGAGAGAAGCATATAATAATTACAAACAAATTTCTAATTGGAATAATTATCTGACTGTCAAAAACATAGAATCCCAAGCTAACTACTTTTTAAAACAATAGCTGATTTAAGCTGGAAGTAATTATTAAACAATTTAAATAAAAATACACCCCCAAACAAAATATGGTAGTTTATTAAAAAGATATCCAATAAAAATACAACGGAAACAAAACATCCGTACCTTCAGAAATAATTAACAATTTATTAAAAAAATTTTCCCCCGATACTGTTCCCAATTTTCCTCAGTTTTTTAAAATGAACATTAACGACTCAATTAGCAAACTCTTCACATACACAGAATTATAGTCCGCTTTAAACATAAATCACAAAAGTGCACCTGGCAAGGATATGATCAGTTACAATTTTCTAAAAAAATTCAGCTCAAAGGCTAAAGAGAAGCTGCTAACCTTTTATAATAATTGGTGGAGAAAAGGTGAAATAGCTAATCAAATTAAAGAAATCGTTATCACATTAATCAAAAAACCAAATCAAGATCCCAATCTAACAACATCCTACCGTCCTATATCCATTATCCTGTTTGACAAAAACTTTTGAAAGCATAATAAAGTTAAGGCTAGATTGGCATCTTGAACACTTTTTCAAATTACCGGCAACCAGTGTTGCCAGTCTACTACAATTGTACTAGATCTAGTACATTATTTAAGAATATGGTACTCTAGTACACTCGAAGCAAAATGTAGTACTTTTTCTTTTTTGATGGGTAATAGTATATTGTTTCACGAGTGACGAAAAAATGATTTTCGGCGAGTAAAACACTATACTTTTTCTACGAACTCTATTATGTCATGTAGGTACCTGCTAAAATGAAAAAAAAACAAACGTTAGCAAATGCTTTATTTTGTGTTAGGAATAACAAAAAATTAACCAACATTTAAATATTTCAGAAATATTATTTATTATTTAAATATTGATTTATTGTTATATTTGAACAATTGTTCAAAATTATGGGGGTATCACACTCAAGCTTTTTATTTATTGAGGTAGATGCCGACATATTTGTTCTACTGTTAAATGTCATTTCAGATGATGATGCGCCATAATCGGATGAACTAGTAGTTTCCTTATTTTGTACAGATTGTAAAATTTTGGTTTGTATTTGGTTTTTACTGTTCGTGGATTCATCAACATATCCTTCCGCAACACTACTAGATTTCCAACCACCGTGCTTTTTTTACAGAAGCAAGTCACCTCCTGCATCCACTAATAGCGTTGCGGATGTTCTGCGAAAACAGTGCCCAGTGTAATCTTGAGGATTCGGAAGCGTTAAAAACTGAGCAATTTCGTTAGGAAATTTACTGATTTTATTAATTCCAACAACCTGTCTGCTACACTTTCCATTCTGATAGTTAATAAAGAATCTTGAATTAATTTGATCCATGTTTGCGGGACGTAGGCTCATATATTTTTTAGAAATATCATAAAAGGGTCCAGAAATATGAAACGAACGGGGAACTTTTGTTTTTGTATTACGGATTTTAACTAACAGAATACTTCCAGTATCCTTTACATCGCTTATTGTTAAATCTTTTAGTTCGTGGCAACGACAAGCGCCAGATAATCCAAAAACTAATGCTACCTACAAATATTAGTAGTTATGTATTAAGTATTTGTTAAAATAAAAATAATAATTCCGTTACCTTTGTTATTAAATATTTATAGTCAGGTGCATTCTTTAGGAAAGTCTTTATATCTTCGGGCGAAAAAATTTTGAATTTTTGGCTTTTAAAACCATCAGATTTTCTTTTCAAAAGCGAACGTAACTTTGGATATTTACTAATATCAACATCATTTTTAACAGAGAGTGTAGTTCTTAGCATCGAATAAATGGACCATAACGACGACGGTTTAAAATTTGAACATATTTCTCCAAAGTACCTATGCTAGTAGTACAGTTTCCGAAAATGATTTCACTTTATTTTTTTCTCTCCAGTCCAAAAATTTGATATAAATTTCTTCATATCTCTTTTTTGATTTGGCCGGTAATAAATCTGAAGAGGTTTCTTCAGCTTTAAAAATAATTTCTGGGGGAGTACAATCGCTTTCTGACTTAGACATCATGAAAATGTGTTAAATTTAGGACGAACTGAAGCTGACAGTTCTCAAAAGTGATAAAACTTTAAATAAACATTTATATACATTATACATTTTTATTTTATCTTTAATTCATTAAAGTTTAGGTAGAAACGCATATAGAATTTAATGAGCATCTTTTTATTTCATTATTAATAATTATAAGCTGCCAAAATATTATACGAGGCGACTGAGATATGAAAATATGTAACAACTTACTTTCGTCACTAGAGACGAAAGTAAACGTTATGGGATTTTTTCTCACTAGTGACGGAAATCAAGTTTTCGCTGAAATTATCCTGTGGCGAAAGATGTCTTGTTGTAAGAGTTCGTAGAAAAAATATATTTTTGGGTTCTTCCTTGTTTGTATTTTTGTGTTCGTTTTCGATAAAAGCTGTTTTTGTTACTTTTTTTTTTCAACGAACCAAATCATCACAATTTGAAAAATATGGTACAATTTATACAATCTAGTACATTTTTATGGAATCTGGTACATTTCTCAGAAAAATCTGATACATATCAAAAATATATTCTGGCAACACTGCCAGCAACTAAATTTGTATTTTTTGTTCCTTAAAACTTTCATTAAATATCTTTTTTTTAATTATAATTTATTGGTGCCGTAATATAAATATTTTAAGTTTAATAACAGGATGTTGACATACATTTACTGTAGTATTATGATTGAACAAGGTAAAAAAGGAAAACCTTCGTATAATCGAAGCTTTACTACTACTTAATCTCTCACATCCTCCATCCATGTAAGCAGGTGAATTTACAGCCTTTGCAGATTCCTTTAGTGACCGAAATCGAGAATATCTATTCCTTGCTGATGGGTCCGAATAAGGACAAAACTCGTCCAAGAATAACGTTCTTCTGGATAAACAAGATGAAAGTTTGAATGTTCATATAATAATTTTTTATCTTTGTTGTTTTTCTTTGGATATAATTCAATGTCTGTTGTGCAACTAGCCATAGCAGTAGCTGTTTTCCGAAGAGAAATGGTCGTTCGTTTCATTTTGTAACACCTGGCATAGATAATTTCTTATCGTATCTTATTAGTTATTTTACGTTCTGGTCACATTTAAGTTTGGATTTGTCTTCCTTTTTTAATAAAATATTTAACTAGATGATTCTGATAATAGTTTTAAATTTACTAAAGACTATGCCCATAATCTCTAAATTATTTTGTTTGATGATTCTTAATGTATGCTCAAGTGCATGCCACAGTTCTGTGGAACGATATTTCAAATATATTTGAATTCCTTAGTTTTGTAGATTTTATATGAATTAAAATACTTTCAAGATCTGAGCAATCAATATTCGCATGTAATAATTTATATACAAAATAGCTATTCGTGTATTAACAGCGGAAAATGCTACTTTGAAAATTAAGATAAAAAATTTGCCGCGCGACGTGCAGCGGAGTGCGGCATTTTATCGTATGCGGCAAATAGCTTTCCGCTCGAATTACACATCGACTTCTACTGAAACCATCTATATAACTTCTATAGGACCATCTATATACAGCAAGGCTACAAGGAAAAAGGTAAAAATATAAAGAAAGGAATTAGGGAGAGTTTATATAGGAACAGATAGGATGCTTTTTACTATCAAGTGCACAAATGCACAAATGCAAATTATTAAATGAATAGCTTCACAGAGACCAAATTTAATCGGAAAAGAAGAAGTCTTATTTAACATATTTAAATATAGTAAAGCATATTATCTATTTCAAACAAAATAATATATGAAATTGTATAAAACATGCGATTATGTGTTTTTCAATGTGTTGAGGTTATGTTTCAAATTTGACATTTTAATAAAGAAATTCTTGTACTAAATATATATTTTCAACAAAATATCGGTAGGAAACTTACCTTTTTAAAAACAGACGGTCATTAAAAAGATTTAAGATAACTAGTACATCGGATGTCCCAGATAAAGTTCAAATTAAAATTCAATAATTCAACTTGTTCGATGAAAGAGGTAAATCGAAATGACAATCCGAGTTTTGACACAAAGCATAAACGACAAATGACGTTTGTGTAGAGATGTTGGTTTCAAAATAACGAAAACGGGTCTGGGTCAAATAACGAAAACGGTTTTAACCGTTACACACTCAAATCGCAAATTAATGGCTCATACACTGTTTTAAGTTTTATTTAATTTTACAAACAAAAAAAATAACTGGTTAGGATTGAACTCACGACCATCAGGTTTAAATAAAAAATCTGATGTGTCCAACACATGACTTTCCTATCTAGTTGTTATAGGCTTTTTCCGGTTATTTTCTATAACCTATTGCAGCACTTCTATAAATGTTTAGAGGATAAACTAAATACATTTACCTCGAAATATTTTTCTATACATATTCATTGAAAACGAAAATACTAAAAAATTTAAATTTAGCACTTTTCCTCTAATTTTTCCATTACGGTCCATTTTAGAAAAATCATGTATAAACAAAAATTATAGAGATCGATATCGCAAACAACTTTTAGTTCAACAATTTTCTTAAAAATCAGAATTTTGCACCTTTTGTCAAATTTCTCGAATACGGACTATTTCAGAAAAATTCGACATAAGGCAAAAATTATAGAAGTAACTTTTATTTAAACAATTTTCTTCTCCAAACATAAAAATGTTTTTTTTCTTTATCCGTTTTTAAGTTTTCTTCAAAATTCGAAATTTACACATTTTCTTAAATATCTCGAATATAGTACATTTTAGAGAAATTATGTATAGAATAAAAACTATAGACAATTATATTACAAACAACTTTTATTTGAAAAATTTTTATAAAATTTTTTTTTTTACATTTTATAAAATTTCTCGAATACGGACCATTTTAGTAAAATTTTGTATAGAATAAAAATTATAGATAATAATATTATAAGTAACTTTTATTTAAAACATTTTCTTCTCTAAACGTAAATAACAGATATATTGTATAAAATATAAAAATGACCACATAAAATACCCCCCAGATGTTCCGACTCTGCTCAAAATCTGATCAGTTCATTGGACGCTCGAATAAAGCTTATGTTTTAAATTTGGAGTTTTTCTGTGTATCGGTTCATGAGTTATGGTGGATAAAGACACACACATACACACAAACACACACACGCATATACACGCACACACACACACATACACACGCACACACGCACACGCATACACACACATTATCGCGAAAATAGTCAAAACGGATTCAGGGGACCTCAAAACGTAAAAATCCGTCGAAAACTCGAGGTCGAAAAAAATCATGATTCCTATGCTTTCCTTATATGTGTATACAGATAGGAAAGTAAAAAGCGCTAAGCTTTACACCAACAAGACATGTTAAATATGAGTGTTAAAACAGGGTTATTTATTTTTATTAATATTTTAATTATCATTTAAATATTAAGGAAAATTAGCTTTAGTATTAAAAGTTTAACTAAAAGATTCAGATTAGTCTACATTTTCTTTTAAATTACCGATTAGCTGTATAATAACAACCTTTCTAATGAAATTTTTTAATGAAAATAGGCGTGTACAAAAAGTAACTTTCCGCCTATTGGCGATTTAAATTAATTTTTGCGCGCCTGTCATTTGTCACACATCTATAAGTAGGATGTTTGTTTATTTACATGTTTTTGTTTTGGGCGGATTTTATATTTGTGATTATTTTAACTGTTTTTAGATAATAGTCTCATTGTAATAGTGTTTTTGAGTTTCATTTAGTGTTAATTTAAGTTTAAGTCTCGGGCTTTCGTCATTAATATAATATTTATCATGTGTATGACTTATTTGTTGGTTAATATTCACCTATTGGTTGCTACAAGAACATCTAGAAATATGTATTCACTAAACCGAGGACATGTTTTATTATGTGGTTTAAAGGAAATTTCAGGTACCACACGTTTATTATTGATGAACTTATTTAAAAATCTTACTAGACTTATTCTTATATTATGAAGTGAACCATGTACTACTTTGTATACATGTAAATGGTAATAAAACCATCACAAATAAGATTACAGTTTGATTCTAAACAAAGTTTTGTAAAATTTCAATATTGTGAATTTGTAGATATCCATTTATCGTAAAAAACAAAATTTTACGACTTGCACTTGGAAAATATTGAATACTTCAGTTTTGATTTTGACATTAACACCATATAGATTGCAATTTTATGGGGACTTTTTCGCAGATTTCATTTTTAATCTAAACACTATCACATACTATAAGAAATAAACAAATTTAAAGCTAAAAAGTAAGAAAAAACTCGAATTGTAATTGATACAAATTAAAATGTAAACAATGAACACGAACGCCAATGTTGCCAAATGATCAACTGATTTTAAAACAAAATTAATAAATAAACGGAAATTAAAAAAAAAAAACAATGTAATAAATCGGTTTTATAAAAAAATCCTTAAATAAATATAGAGTATGATTACATATTACCACACACAAATTTTGATTTTTAAATAAAAGGTCTTATCCACTTCTTCAAGAGCTAAAATCCGACGACGTAGCGAAGTTTTGCTACTTCTGGCAACACTGAACGATATCCTACTTATACGGACCTTCTATAAATTTCCTCCAGAGGGCGTATCATTTTGCTTGAATCGCGAATATTCGGCAATAATGTCAAACTATGACAATTCATGGAAAATGTCAACTTTCCAGTTATATTTGAATGTGCAAAATCCTACTTTTTTTAACATGAAAGTTCTGTTTAAATCACGTGATTCCAGATTTATTTGCTATAAAATATATTACGGCCTTGGATTCTTGTATTTATTTCATATTAAATAACATTTAAAATATCTTTTAAATAAAGTTTTAAACAAGATTATGATGTTTTTTTTTTATTTTTAGAAATCTCTTAAAATCCATAAAAAAGAAAATTAAAATTCTATTACGAATATTTATGGTTATTAGTTTTATTGCGTAATTAAATCCTTCATATTTTAGAATTATGTTTAAATGTGTTAGTCCTATCCTGTACACTTCAATATACAATCAATGCGAAAGCGCGTGGGTCGTTTTTTTTAAAGATGGCCGCCTTCAATTCTACATGCCTGATGAAAATTACATTTCCTATCTCCTCTAATCCATATATGTGCTATGCTCTATACACATAACCTACTCTGTCAATGTGGTAGTATCAAAAATTTTAATCTGATGGACTACTTGTAAATAGGTGGATGGAGCATGGGGATCAACGGTTATATATCTATGGGATCAACCCTCGTAAGTGAAGAACATAACCGCAAAGTAAATACATGGATCTAAAAATTAGTTCTTTATTTATTACCGTAATTTCCTGTACAGTGGTTTAAATCAATTATATACTGATAATTTCCCATTAAAAATAATTACAGTCGTTCAGTCACGAGTACAAAAACGTACAATGTTGTCAACCATATCTAGTCGTTACTCACTTTGTACAGATAAGATCAATTTACTCAGAAATTGCTGACACTCTTCTTAACGACAGGACTGGTTATGGTCATTTATTTTGTTTCCCAACATTACAAACAATTGGAGGTAAATAATCGCCCATTCCTAACAGAAAGAATAATAAGAACCAGACACGCATTTCGAATTATTAAGAAATTTGGGCTCTGAAACATATATATATATATATATATATATATATATATATATATATATATATATATATATATATATATACGGGTTGTTAAAAGTATACCAGTTTTTGCAAAAAATATAAACGCTAAAATTTTATTCCTATAAAATTAAGTATATAGTTGGAGAAAAAGATATAGTGTGATTTAAACCTTTAAAGCCAGCCGGCAAACATACAAAAAAAAACTAAGGAGACTGATACATCACCTTTAAAAATAGTAGATAAATACGAGGCACGATTAATTTACTGCATAACACACTGAAATAAAATAATAAAATTTGTCAGACACCAGCAAGAGACTTCTAGCTCTGACGTCATTAATAAATATTATTGAAAATGCAACGCTAAAAAAACCCTAAGTCACTGACAGAGAAATAACCAGTTTTGACATTGACATTAGATTGACAACGACAGTCAACAGGTGTTTTATTTGAACTAATTCAATGAAAACAATGTTTACTATTTCAAAAACAAATTTAAATATTTAACTGTTAATGATTTAAGACCCTGGAGGATTACAAGAAATTGTTGTACCTGAAGAAACCAAAGTATTGTATTTTATAATGAACTGGGTAAGTAGAAAGCAATTTGTTTAATTTATCATTTTTACTAATAAAACTTTGTTTATTTTAGGTGTCCTGAAGATAGTATTAAGAAAATTGATATTGAGATGAAAATAGACAGAATGCTATGTAAATAAAGCAATATTGAAGCAAAATAATATGTAATCAAAACCAATTTTAATTAGTGCTTTTATAGGCACTAATAAAAAAATTATAAAAAATTCTATATTTCATAGATTTTATGTTTTCTTATTGTTACCAGCAGGTATGTTATTAAGTTTATAATTACACAACATTCATATTTCCTATATGAATGTCACATCTGTAGATCGGTAACGAAGCGTTTGCGGACCAATGTTTATGCGAACTTTTAGTCATGAAATTAGCCGAAAAAATGACTCCCTTCTTATGTGCATCATGTTTAAGAACACTCCGTATTAAGCAAATAATATTTATAGGAACCTTAGAAGGCAAGTCCGGGCAATGATTCACGGGGCCGAAAGCTGGGCTTACTTACGTGTGGGCTGATTGAGCTATAGCCCAGGGCAGACATTTTTAAGGGCCTCACTTCTATGTTAAAAATCTGATGTGTCCAACGCATGACTTTCCTATCTAGTTATTATAGGCTTTTTCCGGTTATTTTGTACAACCTATTGTAGCACCTCTATAAATGTTTAGAGGATAAACTAAATATATACAGTTTCCACATACATCTAACTCGAAACATTTTTCTATAGATACTCATTGAAAACGAAAATATTGAAAAATTTAAATTTAGCACTTTTCCTACAATTTTTGCCATTACGGTCCATTTTAGAAAAATCATGTATAATCAAAAATTATAGAGATCGATATCGCAAACAACTTTTAGTTCAACAATTTTCATAAAAATCAGAATTTTGCACATTTTGTCAAATTTCTCGAATACGGACCATTTCAGGAAATTTTGACATAAATAAAAAATTATAGATAATAATATTAGAAGTAACTTTTATTTGAACAATTTTCTTCTCCAAACATAAAAGCTTTTGCCAAATTCTGATATATAATATTGGAATCAAGATATTTAGACCAATCCTTAGTACGCGCCCTTAACAAATCGATGTTAGAAATTCGGACATTGTATTAACAATAATTTCGATAACCTTATATGGAACCAATAAAAGACTAATGGGACGATATTTAGAAGGTTCCAGTTTGTCACCTATTTTGAAAATGGATCTGATTGATGCTATTTCCAACTGACGTGGTAAGATGGATGGAAGTGAAGAAAAGAGTTGTTTTAAAAAAGAAAGAGTTCAACCGATCACGGATGGGCGAGGAGTGGTTTATTTGTTTTATAATGTGCTTTTTGACACCATCCTTTAAGGTACTATTTAAAGTGGAACCACAATTTCCTGAATCGTATTGCTTGTTTCTTTATTTTTAAAGGTACAGTTAAATGTTTCTGCTAAAATTTCTGCAGATTCGAGGTTGCTAGAACTAAGATAACCCTAAGTAGAATATGTGAAGAGGAGGACAAAACTCATATTCACATACTATGCCACCTTCGAAACCTTAAATGAGAACGGAAATAGTACTTCGGGGTACACTATCCGGAACCTGAATAAATCGCGAAAGCGCCCATCAGACATAGTCTTGAATTCATCAAGAAAATCAATTTTAAGGGATAGAAACTGTGAGGGGTACAATAAGTCTAGAGCTTCAGTACAAGTGGGCTTTGAACCACGCCCTAATTCATATAGATAGATAGAAGATAACCTCAGATTTTCGTAACAAAAGAACACTATATTTTGAGTTAAGAGTAATACGGATATGTGTAAACAGTTTTTTCGAAATTTCAAAGTTTGTAAGCGTGTTTTAGTATTCAATTCATACCGAACGGGTTGTAGAACAAAGTATGTTTGAGAAGTTTTTGTATACTCGATAATTAGTTAGAAATTTGTTGTTCTAGGTATATTTTCTCCATAAACGGTTTTTTTGTAATGAATTAAAAACATTATATTACTGTTAATCCAAGATTTGAGAGGATTTTTATGAAAAAAATTTTTTGTACGAGTGTGTCTATCAACAGTACTAAATATTATTGTGTGAAATGTATTCTACATAACATTTACATCATCTTTATAATTTAGGAGCGGTAGCCAGTTTATTACGGACAGTTAGAAAAAAACAAAATCATAATCAGTTACTATCGAAGGTAGATAAGTTCTGAAATGAGTTGCTCATCTTTGGTTGATTAACATGTTGGTGTGAGTTACTTTCTCAAATAAGTTGCATAAAATTGGTAATCGGGTTTGATTCTGAAAAATGAAAACGAAATCACATTTTTCCAACAATTTAGAAAATCTAGAAGTTGTAGATTATGAACATTGTTTACATGAAAAAAATTGTTCAAGTTTAAAACTTTGTAGATGAGACAAACATCTTTAATTCAGGAGATGAGTATAAGTATTCAATTCGAGAAAAAAAGGCTATGATGTTTCCGGATCATATAATTATTGCTCATAACTGAAATAGTATTAGTTATTAGATAAAAAATGTATACTTCTTGACAAAGTTAAAACTTTCATGTTTAGTTGTGCCCACTAAACATGAATCATTACAATAAAACAACAAATAAAATCATAAATTCAAATAAAACAAATGTTTTCTATACACGACTATAAAAGTTGTATTTATCTTCCGAATTTTTCTTATTGGATGAGTAAAAAGAAAAAAAAATGTTCTGCCAGCCCTAGCAACAGAACTGTTTTTGTAGCTACAATCAGCGCAAACTGTAAATTAGTAGCTTTCAGGCTAGAAATACTCCGTTTTAAATAATTGAATGTCCCGATTCTAAGAAACTGTGCAATTTGTCGGACTTAGTACCAGCGTTAATGCTAGACATTTTTCAACTTGATTTTTATAACATTTCCATGCATCATTAAGTAAAATTAAACTAATTCGTGCTTCCCGACGTGTTTCTGCTTCTCCAGAATGTTACGTATAATTCCATTTTCCATGTACGATGCATAAATTCTGGAGCAAGTTGAATTAAAAATTTTTGCATGCATATTGCATCTGGAACAAAAACTTTTTTGCTCATTTACATATCGCGCCGCGCTTGGGAAAGTACATCATTTTCCTATGGACTTTTCCCATCATTTACATTTGAGGACGATGAGAGTACACGCGTCAGATAAGTTTGACATCAAATATAACCAGGGACGTTGTTGAAGCCCTCACATTCGGAAGGTAACAGGAAAAATTACGAACTGGTTTAGCAATATCTCATATCTCCCAACTTAAATATAAATAATAACAAATAATAATAAATGCTTACAAATTGAAGAAAACATAAATGTATCAGGGAAATGGTCGCTCGATTTTGTGTGACACGGTCTTTGCGATTTTCTCTTTTTCTTTATGATTTATTATTAAATTGGTAACATTTGAGAATAGGAATATTTTTCTTTATAAATGTGTAAAATTTAACGTATCTACATCCTGCAACAGAATCTGAAATAAAAAATCTGATTAATCGACCAATTAAAAAGTCACCAGGACATGATAAAATTAGATCTGAGATTCCAAAAATATATGTGAAGAAGTTTTAAGAGCTTTGACTTAATTAATAATTGTATGACTGCAGGTTGTTTCTCAAATATTTTCAAGGTAGGTATCGGTAAACCATTACATAAAAGAGGAAGTAAGCCAGAGATGTCAAACTATAGACCCATTTTCTTGGTATTAAACATAGCAAGGTTGTGGAAAAAGGGAATCGTACATTTTTTAGATAAACACGATTTAATTTCACAATGTCACTATGGCTTTCGGATTAGTTTATGCACAGAAGACGCAATCTATGCGTTAACTTTGTATATACCTCAAAATTTAAACAAAAATACAACATGTTTAAGTATATTTGTGGAGTTGTTGAAAGCTTCCTAGAAATGCAGAATTGACCACAATTCTTTCAGTCATTGATTTTTCCATTTGATCTTGGGTTTAGTAGCTGCCGGTTGTCTAGTGCTCTGTTATTTTGAGGTGCTTGGGATCTTCGAGGTGCTTGGTATTCTTGCGCTAAAACATTAAAAATGAGATCTCAGGTAACGAAAAACTTAAATATTTTGCAAAATATTAGTAACATGAAAGGCCTATAAACTTTAAAAAAGTTCTATCTTAAAAAAGAAATGAATCTTAATTTTAAGCTGTAAATAATTTCTTTTCATAATGAATTCTAACATTTAAGTTAAATGACAAATAAATATCTCATTATTTGAGCAATTTAGGTTTTTTAAAAATAAACAAAACAAACAGCTCAAGTAAAAATTTATGTTATACAAAAATTTAATTTCAAAAAAAAAAGAATCATTTTGTTTCACCACGTAAAAAGTAATTCAAATGAATAATTTCAAACTTAAATACAAATACTGAATCGATCAACTATTATAACGAACTTTAGTGATTGAAACATAATGATTTCTTACAAGAATCTTGTAAAATATTCCATTGTTGTCAGGTACAAACATATTAAAAAATATATACTTAACTGATATAACCTCAAATATCCATGCTTAGCGTATGATTTATAATTAAAGATACACTTTAACATCTAATTGTTCCTTGTATGTCGTCAGAATTTGCTAGTTGCGTTTTTCAATAAATAAATGTTCCTTGTTTACACTTATTTTCACTTTTCCTTTGGTTAAATACTGCACAGACACAATACAAACAACAGGTGATTTCTTAATAACCATCGACGGGCTCGTATTGCATCGCCCTCTGGCGTGAAACAAACAAATCTCTGCAACCACAGAGTCGGACCTATCCCTGAGACAATTATAATTATTGTGGACGATGAATGGGTTTATGAAATAAACATATTTTAATAATTCAATTTCAATTTCATTAAAGATAAATTTAAAAGATAGTTGTAAATCAGTGATTTAATTTTAATTAACCCTTTTTCTTGTTTTTTAACAATGGCGCCCAAACAACCGGAGAATAGCAGCTCTTGCTAGTACAATACCATTCGCGTCACGACAATATCTATGGTTAAAAGCATCGTAAACTTGGCATCAATGTTCAATCAGATTATTGTTTTTCTGCCGCGGACGCCAACGTTGATGCTTCAAAATTTTTTTAAATAATCCTATCTGTCTTGGTTATATATCTATGGTGTTTCCACATAAATAAATATGCTTGAAATTTATCAGGGTACCAGAAAAAAGCCGCTAGGTTCGCTAGTGTACTCATATTTACGAAAAAAATGGTGCTTTATTTTTATCATGTGAAATAGTGCAAATGACAATTTATTTTAACTGTTTAATAGATTAGTTTAACTGTCTCAACATATTGATGTGATATAAAATAAACAATAGTATTACTATACAAATTTGAAATTGTATATTTTTGGGACAATGTTTACAAAGATTAAATTTGAGACAATCTCTACAATATCAAGTAGCAAATCCGATTGACAGTAAACCACGTTCAATAGATTTTGATCAATTTTAGTGTAATTTAAATTTAGTTTATGCGTCAGAGTTTATTTAAAATATTTAATATACATGAAATTAAAACTTAAAATTAGTCATCACAATTATACTTTTTTTTTGAAAATTCGCATTAACCACGAGGGCTATTAGCGAACTATATTTTCACAAATAAGATAAATTTATTTATGTAAAATAATCTAACTACCAGAACTTCAACAATACCCGAAACCCACGTGATCAAATCGTTATGACAGCGGTTGGTAAAAATAATAGTAAAAATCCCTAGATGTGGGCCAGTGCTGTAGGTGTTTTAAATAAAATAAAATATTGTGACAATAGTTTAATTTATTCATAGTTTATTTATTTAAAACACACTATTTAAAATTTATTTATGACGTACTAATTCATTTATATACTACTTAAGCACTTACTCACAATTCTAATTTATTTATTACAATTTAACTTTTCAGTCCATTACTTTTTACTAAACTAAACTGCCCGCGATAAGTCGGGCTATTTATACCAAGTCCAACTCTGATACGAGAAGTGTCTAGATGCTCCCGAAAATTCCATCTCAGACTCAACGGCACGCTCCGCCCGTTCTAGCCGTTTCTCGAGCGTCAGCGACATACCTAGAAGATTCCATCGTTTCGATCATAAGTCGGATGCCACAGACTTGAAGGTCGCTTGCTTAGACAGAGACGACTTAGGAATTCCCGTGACAATATATATTCTTCTTTTTTTTATGGTCTGCAACCATGAGCAGAAAATACAGTTATCTATAAAATATAACAGAAAAAAAATCATATTAATAATTAATGGTGCTTTACATTATTATATTTTTATGTTAGAATTCCATTTAGGCCAATGTAAAATCGTATTTTTAAAATTTTTGATGTAATGTAATGGTTGGAACCGTTTTCGGTATTTAGACCCAAACATTGTAACGGTTGGAACCGTTTCCGTTATTTTGACGTTTATGCCTTGCGTCAAAAGTTCATTTTCATTTCGGTTGTCAACGAATTGTCAATGAATAAGTTGATTTAAATTTTTAATTATCTGGGTCATCCTATGTAATAAATAAATTTTATATATCGTATAGGCCGTCTGATTTTGTAAGGTAAGTTTGAATACCGATATATTATTGAAAATATATATTTTCTGAAAATATTTCCTAATTAAAATGTCAAATTTAAAACATAACCTCAATACTTGAATGACACACGGATTACACGTTTTATATAATTTTATCTATTATTTTGTTAGGAAAGAGATACTATGCTTTACTATATTTAAATATGTTAAATAAGACTTTTCCTTTTCATATTAATTTTAGTCTCTGTGAAACTATTCACTTAATAGTTTCTATTGTTCAATTATTAGGCATTTTATTTATTTCCTATGCAAATCTCCTAGTTCCTTTCTTGATATTTTTACCTTTTCCTTGTAGCCTGGCTGTATCTAGACGGTTTAGAAGTTTAGTTCAAGCTGTATCGAAGAAGTTCATTTTGAGTCATATCTTAGAAGTTTAATTTAAGATATATCTAAAACTGTTTATGGTGATTCCTATCAAGAAGTTTATTTCAAGCTATATCAAGAGGTTTGGTTCGAGTTACATCTAAGGAAGCTTCTGGAGATTTAATTTTATGAAGATTTATACCTAGGAGTTTGATGCTGTCCGAAGAGTATCGTTCGAGTCCCTTTGAAGAAGGCCTAGAATACCGTGCAAATCATCCCTCCTTGTATACTACCTACTGTTACAACAGATAAGTTTTTACTTCAATAAATCATCTAAATTTGAATAAGTAAATCTCTGTGAATAATTAGAATTTGTTGCTACCTTATCTAAAACTTTGTTTAATTATAATATCTTAATGGTTAGTGATTTTCTATATTTTTATCACTAATCGATAGTCAAGTTTAGTAAGTTTTAAATATAGTGGTGCCCAAAATTCTTTTTCAAAGTAATACGAGTTATTTAATAACCGACCCACTCCCAAAATCATTTGAGCTTAAAACACTATAAAAAATAGATAAAATAACAAGTATCATATTACAGTAATCACTATTGAATTCAATACCTCTCCTATTAAAAGAGAAGAATAATTCGATACCTAACCTATCTTGAGTGTTTTGTTTATGTTTTTATTGTTTATATAACCCTCCGTAAATTTCTCTATCTTCAAGTTTTGAAGTAATACCGCGTATAAATTCAGTTAGTTTCCACCACTGCAAGCGCTCGATATGGTCGAGGTAATTCTGTAAGGGAAGTTCAGTTAAACCCATCAAAATAATATGCCCCAGTGTGTGCTGCAACAGTTTATTTGTTTTTTTTTTTGGCAATAGGATCTTGATGTAGTGGTATTTTTAAATTACATATGGTATTGTGTTGACACGGTATTTTATTTTTACATAGAAATGTTTCCACCTCTCGCCCTTTGAGAGAGATACAATTAGAACACTTTGTTCCTGAATCTTCAAAGGATAGAATAAAAATGAATTATTTTGCGGTGAAAATTCTGATAAGGATTTTAATTATGTTGAAATTCAACCTAAAGTCGAAATTGAGCAAAGTAGCGAAGAGAAAACTGAAGAATGATCTCAAAGGCTAATAGGTTGTCAATCTTAAACTGAAAAATCGGATACAAGTGTTTTACCCGAAAATCTTGTACGACATCATAGATGAAATTTGTTTACCAATTTTGTATAGTTTAACTAAATGTTTACGTTTATTTAGATTAAATTTAATATATTCGTTTGTGATACGAAGTTTGTAGTACAAATTGTCTTTTAGAATTATTATTATTCAATAATTGAAATTTTGAGGGACACATTCTTGAAAAAAATTAAGTGGGAACGGGGGGTTAAAAAATGTTATGCATAAAGAACACAATTAAAATTTATTTATTTTAGCTTGATGACAACTGGTATATATTATCTTAACTACGGCTGACTGTTTAAATTACAACAGTATTGATTAGAATAAGTAATAGTAATCTTATTTTGATTAAACCATGTGATAATCGCTTTGAATGTTTTCGTTTATGTAGTAGAATTGTTAAATCTTACAAATAGATCAACTCGATAGGTATAGAAAGTACCTACAGATCATATATTTAGCTTGCTGCAAGTTTAGAAATTAAAACCCAATTTAAAATTTATTTTAAGAGATGAAATTATACATGGGCAATGGGACACAATTTGGCATTCCAAACAAAATGGCTGACCGTTTGAAATGACAGGCCACTGACAGGCACATGATAGGTTATAATATGGCAACATTGTAAGCCGGGTGGTTTGATAGGGTCAATGATATAGACAGTTTCCATAGTTTTAAAAATAAACATATACTTATGCCTTAAAGTAAAAAAGAGGCAATTATTTTTTTTTAATATTCAAATGCGGAAAATTGGTTTTAAAACACATAGTCTAAGAGCTAGGCAAAATGGCCGCTCGCAAACGACCCGCTTTGAGCAATTTATATAACTATATAGGTATCATTGACCCTGTTAATAATAACATGCCCACAGGGTTGCTATATCTAAAAAATCAGATTCCACTGGTAGCCATTTAGACAGGTCGTTGGAATGCCTAATTAACAAATCAAATTTTTAATTTGTCTTTATTTATATTAAATTAGTAAGTATCTATAAAAATAAAATTAATTTTAGAATATGCTGTTAATTTTGTGTTTGTTCATTTAAAATATATATAAAATGTGACAAAAAGGCATATTGATAAAAACAATCCAGTTCTGAACATAATTGATTGACATTTGATCACAACATGAATTTCAATAATTTATTTTAAAGGATAATTTGATATTGTACAAAGAATATAGATTCACAGTAAGTGTTCAAAATGTTCACCACCATCTTCAATGCAAGCATTAACACGTTAACGGCCACCATGAGAGAGTAAAATCTGGTCCCACAGGCCAACTTTTTTTTATTGTGGTTTTTGCTTCTATTTGGCACCAATTTAATAAAGCAATACCATTTCTTTAAAAATACTGGAAGATTTTACTCTTATTCACTTTTTTTTGTGAGACACGCGTTATGTGTCGCGCGGCCCATGAAATCAAATATACATCTGCGGGCCGCGCGACGCAAATACTATGTCGCATAGTAATATCAATGAGAGGGCGTACTTATTCCTCCACCAATACGGGCCTCGTTGCTGCGAGTCTGTGCACGATGTGCTTATTGTCAGTTGCTCAGAGGCGCAGTTAGGACGTAGTAGTGTTTGTTTTTCAAATCGGTGTAATGGGGAGTTATGAAGCGGAGAAAAAGAAGCTTCAAGCTTTGTGAAATGAATTTTTGTCTGATGAAGAAAGTAACAGTGAATTTGGCGATGTATATTTGTCAGATGGCTATTCCCCAAGCGGTACTGAATCAAGTGATAGTGCTGAAAGTAGTTCCTCACTCCCTAAAAAGAAACTTATAAAAATTGCTAAGGGAAAACAGACTGTTGAAAGCAGTGGCGCTTCAACTAGCAGACAGGGCATACTTGATAATCGGCAAGACAATATTATTGACCAAGTGATACAAGACGTTATTTCAGAATACAATGTGGAAACTGACGAGAGCGAAAACGAAAATGATATTCAAGTTTCAGCCAATACCGATGACCTGTGCAATGTACAGTGGTATGTTCCTAAAAAATATTCCTTTTGTTCCTTGAGATGTTGGCATTAGCAACACAATCTACGCAGATTTTTATAATAAAGAACCAATTGATATTTTAAAACTTTTTTTGACAAACGATATTATATTGCACATGGTAAACGAAACTAATCGATATGCAGAACAACGTTTATTGAAAAATACGATGCCAAAATCCCGTATAAGGAAGTGGATTCCTACCGATAAGTTAGAAATGGAAAAATTTTTGGGTATTCTTCTATGGATGGGCTTATGCAGATTTCCAAAGCTGAGGTCTCCTTGGCAAAAAGGTCCCCTTTATTTCAATCAAATTTCCACACTAATGTCCCGAAACAGGTTTGAGCTTCTTTTGTCTATGCGGCATTTTAGTAATAACAAAGACGATGCACTCGAAAACGACAGACTACGAAAAATAACTCATTTAGTGACAAAAATAGTAGAGAGGTTCCAAGCACTTTATACTCCTGGTAAAAATATATGTATCGATGAGACCATGGTCCCATTTCGTGGTCGCCTTCGGTTCAAACAATTTATCAAGAACAAGAGACATAAATTCGGAATAAAGATGTACAAGCTGTGTTGTCAGGGTGGCTACACATACAATTTAAAAGTTTATTGTGGCAGCGACTGCACCGAAGGTGGGCAGGCGTCCGTGAATGTGGTATTCTACCTTATGAAAAAACTTCTGTACGAGGGTTGACATTTATACACAGATAATTACTATACAAGTGTCTATTTGGCTACAGAGTTATTGAAAAAAAATACTCATCTAACTGGTACGTTGCGCAGTAATCGCAAATACAATCCTACGGAGGTGGTCACAAAAAAATAAGATCCAAGAAAATATTTGCCCAAGAAAGTAATACAGGAATAATGGGTTCTCAAATGGCATGACAAGAGAGATGTCCTAATGGTAAGCACGAATCACACAGACAGTCAACAGAAAATACAACAAAGAGGTGGTGACATTGAGAAACCGAGTGTTGTTATTGATTAAAATAAGGCAAAATCTTATATCGACTTATCAGACCAAATCAAGGCGTATTCATCTTCCCTTCGCAGAGGCACAAAATGGTATCGAAAACTTGCCATCGAGTTTTTGTTGGGTTCTACAGTCGTAAATGCTTACCTGGTGTACACAGAAGTTACACAACAGAAAATATCTATAACAGACTTTCGTGAACAACTTTCTCTATCTCTACTAGGGCTGTCAGAAACTGAATCGTTGCCAGACCAAGTGGAGAACAAGAAAAGTGAAGGACACTGTTTAGTCGAAAACGATTCGCGATTACGTTGTATTGTGTGTTATCGCGATATAAAAGCAACAGATGGACGTAAAAGTGCACTACATAAAGCAACACGTTCAAAATGGAAATGTTCGATTTGCAAGAAATGTTACTGTATTTCATGTTTTTTTGTAGATCACACTGCTACAAATAATACTGTCTAATTTTTATTACCTAGTTTATGTTATGACAATAGTTTTGTTTTTACTGTATAATGCAGTCTAATTTTTATTACCTAGTTTATGTTATGACAAGAGCTTTATTTTTACTGTTTTTTTGTGTTACTACTCGCGCAGAGTGCGCAGTTTTTTTTTCTAAATCAATAAATAAATATTATCTTATCAGCTAAGTGTGTTTTTTATACATCATTTTTCTAACCACAGTTTTTCACAAAAACTAACAAAAATTGCTCGGCCAACATTAGCGTGTGGTTTCCTGGACCACGCTCTATCCATTACCATAAGGATTGTATTAACGCGCGACACACGGCCAAGTTACGCGGCAAAATAGAACAGCGAGTGTCGTGACAGAACATATGTGCCGCGCGGCCCCAGAAACAAAAGTAGGTGCGACATACGGAATATGTCGCATGGCCGTTAACGTGTTAACCCTTCTTTTCATGTTTTCGAACACATTATATTATTGCACCTCGGTTACACTTTCAATTTCATTAACTATAACTTGCTCCAATTCATTCACATCATGCAAACGATTTCTAAATACTTTATTTTTTATAGGACCAAAAAAAAGTAGTCTGGAGGTGTGAAGTCTGGAGATCTTGGAGGCCATAATTCTTTACTAATAATTCGGTCATCAAAATATTCTTCTATTAGGTCAATAGTAGCTCTAGCTGTATGAGCTGTTGGCCCATCTTGTTGAAACAACCCAATTGTAGTTCATCATCATGTAGCATGTAGCTGTTCAACAAATTCAAAAAAAATATTTCGATAACGTTGGCCATTAATTGTATCATAGAAAAATATGGGCCCTATTATTCTTCTTTTTGAAATTCTTACCCAAATACCAACTTTAATGGTGTAGATTTGTCTACACAAATTAATGAAGATTTTCAGTTGCCCATGTTCGAAAATTTTGACTATTGACATATCCTGATAAGTGAAACCATGCTTTATCAGTAAAAAAAGTTGAATCCAATAAGTTATTGTAATTTAATTGCTCATTGCACCATCGACAGTATTCCATACGTTTAACAAAATTACCAGAAAACAATAATTGTTGCAGTACTGAAACCTTATGAGGATGCATTAATAGTTTTTTTTTTAAATCTTATGGTTAGTTCCTACAGACAAATCTAAAACAATGAAATTAGATTTTAAAAGAGTCAAGCTGCTTGAACTGCTAATTTTTTCACCGATTTAGTGGAACTTTGCTCCATACGAATTCGCACATCTTGTACATCATCTTGGGTTATTACTGTGGGCCTTCCAGGCCCCTTTCCTTTACAAATGCAATTTTTCGTTTCAAAACGTCGAACAAGAATGTTTCTCTGATGACGAAAACTATCTATCATTTTCTATTTGTACAGCTAAAAAACGTTCCTTAAATTGTTGAACGCAACTCTGAATTGAATATGACCAAGTTCCATCATAATTTCAAGATCCACTTCTAAAATGTGCCATTAAAATAAAATAATCATAATCTTGATCTGGTGTAAACATTTTGAGCTGAAAATTATATTGTCAATAAACTTGTATAAAAGTAAACAAATGGACACTTACCGACAAAAAATAATGAAGGCGTTAATGAGCTCTAAAAAGAACTGATAGGTTTATTATTATTTGAGAAAAAATTGAATAAAAGCGTGTTGACAAAATGCAAAAAATCAATAACCTTTAAATAATATAAATATACCTAGAAACCCAAATGAACGATAATGATATTTTTGACAGTTATTGACAACGATAGTTGTCATATAAGGAACCAAATAAGGCCCTTTCGCTGTATTTTTGATGTTACCAGATCATGTGGGTTTCGGGTATTGTTGAAGGCCTGGTTTATGGATTTTAGGAAGTTGATGGAGTTCTAGAAAGTTTTTGTATTATGTAGATTGCATTTAGTTCCGAGAATATCCCTTATTGAGATCTATTCTGTAACAATTCTTTTATATTTTAACGGCCGTTAAAATATTGACGGCCTTTAAAAATATTTTCGTATTCGCTAATTTACTTCTGTCATTATTTAAACAGATTTCTTTAAGATAGTCCTCTATAGTATTTTAAAGATCCGTTTAAATAATAAATAAATAAATAAATAAATAAATAAATAAATAAATTCTTTATTGCCCAACAGATATAACATCCAAAGATAGGACAAAATATAACAATAGATTTTTAAGAGTAAATATTAATAAGTACTAAAATAAATAATAATAACAATATATATATATAAAGCTAAAAAAAAAGTGAAAATAAAAATTATAAATTAAATTGACCCTGCGCAAAACATGTTCAATTCAAGTTTTTCAAAGAAAAAAAATGTATATTACAATTCAGAAATAAGTACTAAGATGGTAATAAATAATAATAACAACAAAATGAATATAAAGCTTAAAGTAAAAATTAAAATTAAAAATTGCGGGTGACTATGCGCAAAACATGTGCAAGTTTTTCAAAAAATATATCACAATTCAAACATAAAATATTAACATTTTGGCATATAATATATATTGGTGATTTCATTAGCAGGTTAGTCCTGGGAATAGGAAGAGAAAACGTGTTGAATGTCCGTGCATTTTGTCGTGTTACTAAAAAGTAAAGTCCTTCTAGTAGAATAGAACAATCAATTATATTATGAATTATTTTATAAATTGTAGAAATTGACATTAATTTTCTTCTATTTTCAAGGGATTGTACATTATATCCATTACGCAACACAGTTTCATCAAATCCGTGGGGGGGATAGATACCCCTAACCTTGTAATTTAAAAACTTTAAAAATTTGCTTTGCACCCTTTCAATGCTGTTCTTCTGCAACTCTGTCTTCGGATACCAAATCAAAGAAGCATATTCCAACTTGGAACGAACTAATGAAAAGTACAGTGACTTTAAGGCAGCTTCAGTTCTAAACTTTTGACAATTGCGAAATAAAAATCCTAACATTTTATTTGCAGATTTAGTAATAGTATTAACATGTACACTAAAAGTTAGCTCCGAATCAAATATAACACCTAGATCTTTAGTTTGATCACACCTGACTAGTTCTTCATTATTAATGGTATAATTAAAATTTGTTGTGTTGACTTTTCTGCTAAAACTTATAGCTTTGCATTTTCGTACGTTCAGAAACAATTTATTGCGCTTACACCAATCATATAAATTATTTAATTGTTCTTGAAGAAATAAACAATCATGTATATCAGAAATTTCAAGAAATACTTTTAAATCATCTGCAAATAACAATTTGGAACAAGCGATATGATCAGTGACATCATTGATGAAATAAAAGAAAAGTAGAGGACCCATATTGGACCCTTGAGGAACCCCTGAGGTAGCATAAAATAAATTTGATGAAAACCCATTATAAGAAACAAATTGTTGTCGACAAGATAAGTATGAGTGGAAGAATGTTTTCATTGCAGATGAAAATCCAAATTGATCTAACTTGTTAACGATTACTTTTGGGTCGATTTTATCAAAAGCTTTTTCAAAATCTGTTAAAACTACATCTACTTGACCACAATTATCTAAAGTCTCATGTAAAAACTGAGAAAAAGATGATAAATTAGAAACAGTAGAACGATTTTCCATAAAACCATGCTGATGTACCGATATTAAACATTTAGTTAGAGGGTAAATTTTATTATAAATACAAATTTCGAAAATCTTAGCAAAATTATTTAAAACTGAAATAGGGCGATAGTTATTAAATAGAGATGGATCTCCTGACTTGAGAATTGGACATACACGTGCGATTTTAAATTTATCTGGAAATATAGAAGTTTTTAATGACATATTAAAAATAAACTTAAGGGGTTTTATAAAAATATTTCTACAATCTTTAATTAAAAAACTGGGTATACCATCCTCACCGGAGGTGATTTTAGCGGCTAGTTTGTTGATTGCAAAAATAATATCTTCGTCACTAAAACTTTCGATATTTATACTTGGAAGATTATTTAAGTCCTCTGTTAGGATCGTATCAGATACTGATGCAAACACACTACTAAAGTACTCAGCAAATCCATCTACTATGTTTTGAGGAGTGTCGTAAGAAACTCCTTCGTTGAACAGAATTCCCGGAATTCTCGATTTACCTTTTTTAGTTTGAATATATTTCCAAAATTCTTTAGGCTCACTAGAGACGGAGTTTTCAACTTTAGAGATGTAGATATCATATGCAACCCTAATAAGTCTTTTGACTTCTTTTCTTAAATTTTTAAATCGATTTAAATAAAACGGATCGCTAGTTTTAGTATATTTTTTATGGCAAAATTTTTTTAATTTATTTTTATTTATAATTTCGGCATTATACCAAGGTGGATAGTCATGTGTACGTTTTCTGTGAAGTGGAACAAACAAATCAAAAATAGAATTTAAGTTTGAATAAAATTTTGAACAAGCTACATTCACGTCGCTAATAGAGTCTAAAAATGACCAATCGTTGGCATCTAGGGCACTATATAAATTTGGAAAATTCGCTCGCTTAAAATTGTAACTTTTGCGTTCACACGTAACTGGAAAATTAATTTGATTACATAATAATTGATCTAACGAAAAATTAACCAAAAGAGATGGGTGATGTATATCTTCTTTAACTAAAGGTATAGTTTCACGGTTTACGCTACAACTTAAATCACTTAAAACAAGATCTAGCAATCTCCCATTACAATTTGTAATGTTATTAAATTGGGTCAAGTTGCAGAGATTGATAAAATCGTTAAGAACTATTTTAGGCCTACAATTGGCATTCTCATTATTAAAAGTAGCTACATTGAAATCACCAATAAAAATTATGTTATTGTATTGAGAGACAATATTTTCCAGAAGTTCAAATAAATTTTCAAACTTCATTATAGGTATATTGGGAATATAAATAGCAAATAAATAAATAGTTACATTTTCAAGAACACACTTACATCCCACAATATCAACTTCTGGAAGATAATTGGTTATAATAGAACAATTTACCCGTAACACATTAAATTTCCTCTTACAAGCTATAAGAACACCACCTCCCCTATTTGCTTCTAAAATATCATAGTTCCTATCACATCGCAATACATTATATCTTTGATCAAAATATTCATAACTAGATATATCAGCAGTTAACCAACTTTCAGTGATAAAATAAAAATCATACTCATTAGAACAAACATTTACATAAAATTCATCTACCTTTGTCCTTAAACCACGCGCGTTCTGATAATAAATTGAGTGAGTAGGTCTGCTGGGCACTTCTAGTTTAAATTTATGATCGATGGCATACCATTAATGAATTTTATTCTTAAGTTTTCTTCACCATTTTCCATTCGTTTCCGAAGATCTTCTTTAACTGATTTATATTGTTGTATCTACATAGGTGTTCTGTCCGGAGCTAAATTGATTTGTTTATATGTACCTGTTTTCAGTTTTTGCGAGTTTTTTAAATATTTAAAAACATGTTGACTATCGGGAAGGATAACCTCTAAGGGGCGTGGTTTGGCACCTGTAACAAATTTTCCAAGCCTAAAATGTTTTAATTCAACGGCTAGAGGAATGTTCGAAGATACATGTTTTAAAATATTTTTAACCATTTGTGCATCAGCTTCATTTTTTTCTTGATTATTGATCCCATTAGTTTCTGGAACATTAAACAACAAAAGATTGCATTGTCTCTTTTGTCTTTCATAAACCTCGTTCAAAATGTTATTAATTGACAAATCAGAATTAATAATCATTGGTTTGTTTTGTGGTGATATGGACTGTTTAAGCTCCGCTATCTCATTCCGCAATTCAATAATAACTGATCTCAATTCATTGATTTCTGCACCAATAACCAAACATGCGGGGCAAGTGTATGAGATGCCATTTTTTGAAAGAGTTTTAAGGTCGTTTATAGTAAGACCGGCACAAGTATTTTTAAATGTTTTATTGCATACACTGCAATCGACTAACCTGGAGACATCACATTTAGTTTTGCAACAGGAACATTCTCCTTCACTGGGCATTTTATTAACTATAGACGCCACTGACTATCACAATAAATGCACAGATTGAAGAAAAAGAGAACCGTTGTGAAAAAACACTTTATTTACACTATAAGCACTTTATCGTAATAACAAAAGTATTTTAATTACCGTTTTTGCGAGTATTTCTATTCTTAAAACAAGAATAGGATATTTAAGACTAACTAAGAATTTTTATTCAAGACAACGCTGAACGATTTAAAACACGTCTGTACTACTCGGCTGCAAATTTTTTAATTAATGACAGAAGTAAAGAAGAAAATATATTTAAAGGCCGTTAAATATAAAGGAATTGTTACAGAATAGACCCCATTGTACCGGCCGGTAAATTTTCTGTATTGCGTTATGCTCACATACTTTGATTTGCTGCAATCGACAAGTATATGACATACTTGATTCTGTGTCACATTTGTTACATTTTGGCTCAATTTTTAGATTACTAAATAAATATGCGTGTGACCTAAACGTAATCTAGCCTCTTTTTTGGGAGCACTGACCAGGGTTTTACGTTTATACTTTCCTATCTATATACAGATAAGGAAAGTACAGGAATCATGATTTTTTTCGACCTCGAGTATAAGCTTTTGACTAGAGATATGCGAATGGAACTTGTTATTATTCGTAAAACTAAATTATGTATGAAATTTAAGGACTTCAGTAAATATTTGGGTGCAGTCAGATACGCAATTAAACCATAGTCCATTTTGGACCCTATTAGTGTTAAATATAATGTAAGTATCGTGAGACGATCTGCACCCCAGTCTTTGTTAGTGTTTTTGGAAGGTTTTGTCTTTTGTGATAGGATAAAGCGGAGTTTTGAATGTATTGACTCGCTTGAAGTAAACAAACAAATAAACAAACAAATAAACAAAACATCTTGATTTTCAGTTTACCTACTTTAATTCAATGGAAACAAAAACGTAATGGAACCATTATTTGCGTTCAAGGAAACACAGTTTTTTTTTTTATTTTGGCCCTTATCATCACTAAAATAAAAGCTTTGGAGTGTGTTACGTTTCAATAATGAATTACTAAATATTTTCTTTACTTTCGACTTACCTGTTTAAAACCTTTTGTAGTGCATTTTTAGATATCCAGCCTGTGGCCGAGAATGAAGTCACATGACCGTTGCGCACGTCAATGTGATTGCATTTCGCACAACTGATGTTGGGAGCTGGGTTTTAAAATTCGTTCCTGAATAAGACTTTCTGAATTTTTCTTATCAACTATTTCACTTTCTCTAGCAGTAGCTTTAATTGACATTGACATTGCAACACGAGGTAATTGCACTATTTGAAATTTTTCAGGAGGAACAAAAACGTGTTTAAAAATTCAGATTAATTCCTACAGTGTCTTGAAAAACTAAAAAAGTTTTGAAGCTACCTCGTTTTTACCATCAAAACCATGAACTAAAAGTTATTTCATCAATAATAGAAAAGTAGATGAAGTTTATTTAACTAAAAGCAAACTCTAGTGTCCACTAAACATGTAACATGTAATAAAATGAGCAAACATTTTGTTAGAACATCAAACCTATTTAAAAAAATAATGTAAGTACATTTTAAAGTTATTAAACATTTTTCTTTATTTCTCATTTTCATCATCTTTAGCATTAGTCTCACCTTCATCTAGAACAGCATCTGACTTCAGGTTGTGGTAAAAGGCTAAATAATCAACTTGTAGTGCATAAGGATATCTACACAGTTGCTTTGTTATTGCACCAAATGTTTACTAGTAAATAGATGAGGTATCTGTATCTGTAACGTGTGGAAGTCCCCACGGCACTTAAGCCTCACTATGCCCATTGTGCATTCTCCCAAGATGATAGGCACCTCCTAGCTTGTAAGCCAGCATAAAATAGAGGAGGTAGCAATAATAAATTGTGGATAACCAGAACCAAGTAAGGTAGGTGTTTCATTTTTAATCCAAACAACACATTAATATAATTTATGATATACTGCAATGTTATGACTGAACTGTCATTTATTGATTGTTTATTAGTTAAATAAATAAGACATAACTGCACCAACATAGTTCAGCAATGTTGTTTATGTGAAAGAAGGAAAAATTTACATTTTGTTCTTTCGTTTCACAGGTAAGTTGATTTTTTAGGTCATGATTGACGCCATAGCGTAACAAAAATAATTTAAAATACCAAAAAACGAAGATACTACATACAGTAAATTATTTGTAGAATTAATAGGAAAAGATAAGCTTTAAAAATGTTAACTTTATTTACAAAAAAATGTAGCATCTTTCGCGGAAAAAAGCTTCTTCAAGTATTGAAAACAGTTTCTTTACAAAAAATTAATTAGATCAAACTACAAAAATATTACAAAAAACAAAAAACTACGTGAACAGGTATTTTCAGCATGATAGAATTAATAGTATCAAGTATAAATAAGTCCTTATGGCAAAAAAGTACTAAAAATTAGAGTGTTTTTATCTAAAGAAAGATTTTTAAAAAACCCTATTTTTTATTTATCACGCACGGCACTGAGATGAAACTGATACAGGAGCTACTCGAAGAAAAGCTGTAACCCACGGTCCAAAAATTTTTACGCGCTCAATCTTCCCAAATCCCAAATTAAAGTTTTGTGAATTTTACATGGGTGCACACTTTGTAAAATGCCCTGTATAATATTGGTAAACGGCAAAATAAAGGTTTGGTTTCTAAGGGACGAAGAAAAAAGCTGTCCAGCTCCAAAACCTGCGGTGAAATACATGCATTTTTAACAAATATATGGCAGTTTAAAATTTAGGTTAATTTTTAATTATTCCAAAAATAATTGACGGCGTGTATTTAGAGGTCAAGATGTCCCAATTTCGACCATTTTTTAAACTATAGCAGAATGCGAACAAGGTATACCATGTGTAAATCTTCCAAAAAGCGGACGGTCTAAAGCTTTCACTATTGCCTAGTCAAATAGGTTGATGGAAGCCGCAAAAGACCAATTGGGAAAATCGACTCGGAAATTAGGTGGTAGATTTCGCGTAAGTCACATGACCATTAGTCGAGAACTAAGTAGAAAGGGGCTTAAGTATCGAAAACGGAAGAAATACCCCAAATACATTGAAGAACAGCTGCGCAAAATCCCCATATGTTGCCGTGTATTAATAAGACACTACTTCACAGCCAACAAAGTTGTTGTGATTATGGATGACGAAAAATATTTCATATTGTCGCATTCGGAAATTAAAGGCAATGACGAATTTTATACAGATAATATATAGAAAATTGCCCCAATAACGTGAAATATAAATAAAAAAAGAAATTTGAGGGCAAGGTTTTTAGTCTGGTGTGCCATATCAGCGATGGGCATGCGTTGGACGTGTGAGGGGTGAGGCACTGGATTCAAATATTTATACTGAGCGATGCTTTTCGAAATTGATTAATTTTTTTTAAAACACATCACCCTTACGATATAATATTTTAGCCCGATATAGCATCTTTGTTTAATTTAAATTGTGTTTGTTGTTAAATACCTATTAAGGAAAATGCTATTAAAAATATTATTTAAATATATTTTACCATTTTCTTTAAATCGTTCATTGTTTCAAACATTTTTATTACATACGTTATAATGTAACGAGTTGGCCAGCTAGCACTGCCAAGGTACTAGGAGGAAGATGTTACTATAAAGTAGATGTTGAGTTGCTTCTAGTGGAAGTTGATATAGTTGTCAGAGATAAAGGAATTGTGTTACGTGAAATTAATTTTAAATTAATTTTTAACAACTTCTCCATAACCCCTCGTTGCACAACATGTACCATTATTATCATTATCGATTTTTACAAAGCAACGTTCGCGCATGATCTGGTCATGTCCAGCGCATAGCCCATAGCGGTTCTTTTAGCAACCAGTTCATATAAAACCTAAAACGGTGAATTAATTTTCCCTTTCTGGTGTTTAAATTCAAAAGAGCCTAGCTAATAAAATGAGTTGCTAGTAATTATCTTTAATTTATGTGTATCGTGTGAACGTTGGGATAACTGTCAGTGGCTCCAAGTATCCAAGTATCCAAGTATCCAATTATCCAAGTATCCAAGTATCCAAGTATCCAAGTATCCAAGTATCCAAGTATCCAAGTATCCAAGTATCCAAGTATCCAAGTATCCAAGTATCCAAGTATCCAAGTATCCAAGTATCCAAGTATCCAAGTATCCAAGTATCCAAGTATCCAAGTATCCAAGTATCCAAGTATCCAAGTATCCAAGTATCCAAGTATCCAAGTATCCAAGTATCCAAGTATCCAAGTATCCAAGTATCCAAGTATCCAAGTATCCAAGTATCCAAGTATCCAAGTATCCAAGTATCCAAGTATCCAAGTATCCAAGTATCCAAGTATCCAAGTATCCAAGTATCCAAGTATCCAAGTATCCAAGTATCCAAGTATCCAAGTATCCAAGTATCCAAGTATCCAAGTATCCAAGTATCCAAGTATCCAAGTATCCAAGTATCCAAGTATCCAAGTATCCAAGTATCCAAGTATCCAAGTATCCAAGTATCCAAGTATCCAAGTATCCAAGTATCCAAGTATCCAAGTATCCAAGTATCCAAGTATCCAAGTATCCAAGTATCCAAGTATCCAAGTATCCAAGTATCCAAGTATCCAAGTATCCAAGTATCCAAGTATCCAAGTATCCAAGTATCCAAGTATCCAAGTATCCAAGTATCCAAGTATCCAAGGATCCAAGTATCCAAGTATCCAAGTATCCAAGTATCCAAGTATCCAAGTATCCAAGTATCCAAGTATCCAAGTATCCAAGTATCCAAGTATCCAAGTATCCAAGTATCCAAGTATCCAAGTATCCAAGTATCCAAGTATCCAAGTATCCAAGTATCCAAGTATCCAAGTATCCAAGTATCCAAGTATCCAAGTATCCAAGTATCCAAGTATCCAAGTATCCAAGTATCCAAGTATCCAAGTATCCAAGTATCCAAGTATCCAAGTATCCAAGTATCCAAGTATCCAAGTATCCAAGTATCCAAGTATCCAAGTATCCAAGTATCCAAGTATCCAAGTATCCAAGTATCCAAGTATCCAAGTATCCAAGTATCCAAGTATCCAAGTATCCAAGTATCCAAGTATCCAAGTATCCAAGTATCCAAGTATCCAAGTATCCAAGTATCCAAGTATCCAAGTATCCAAGTATCCAAGTATCCAAGTATCCAAGTATCCAAGTATCCAAGTATCCAAGTATCCAAGTATCCAAGTATCCAAGTATCCAAGTATCCAAGTATCCAAGTATCCAAGTATCCAAGTATCCAAGTATTCAAGTATCCAAGTATCCAAGTATCCAAGTATCCAAGTATTCAAGTATCCAAGTATCCAAGTATCCAAGTATCCAAGTATCCAAGTATCCAAGTATCCAAGTATCCAAGTATCCAAGTATCCAAGTATCCAATTATCCAAATATCCAAGTATCCAAGTATTCAAGTATCCAAGTACTCAAATACTGGCTCCAAGAAGAGGCTCCTCCTCCAAGTATCCAAGTACTCAAGTACTGTCTCCAAGAAGAGGCTACTCCTCCAAGTATCCAAGTACTCAAGTATTGTCTCCAAGAAGAGACTACTTCTCCAAGTAATGGTTCCAAGTAGTCCTTTCAAGTAGTACCTCTAAGAAGAAGCTCTAAGATCTTTAAAGAAGCTCCAGGCTCTTCTATGAAGCTCCAGGCTCTTCTATGAAAACGTATTAAGAAGCTCCAAGCTCCTCCAGGAAGCTCCTAGTTGCCTCTAGCGTTAAAAAAAAGGGCAGTACCGTATTTACGTACTAAAATACCACCATTTATCGAAGTATCTAACAGTCAATTTAAACATTCATTTATTCATCTCTATTCACTAACTATTTAATTTGTACTTATGTAATACTTAAATTTCACTTTTTTTATTAAATGTATTAAATTTTCTCACTTTCTTTTATTTGCCAGAACCCATACAGATAACTTTAAGTACCAGAGACGGACTCAGTTAAACGGGACATTTAAAATCAGATAAGTTTTCCAACTTTTTTTGTCGTTGTCTTATTTTAATATGTTTCATTTTATCATAAAGTAGATCTTGGCACGCGAACAGGTCAAGCTACTCTGATTTTATTTGTCCTGGGCAATTTTTGAATCCACGCATATCAGCAATTTAAGCTTAATCACTTATTAAATAAATTAACAACATAGAAATCTAGAAAGAAGGTAACAATTGTCAGTCAGATTAAAAATAGTTGTCAATCGTATTCGTTTTAAATTTGTATTTCCTGTAAATAAACGTTTTAAAATACTCCACGTGTTTAAAAATACGTATACCTACCATATCATTTTCCACGACATTAAGGTTATCTAACAAAACCAGTAAAAAACTGAATGCAACAAGATCCCTTTTCTATAAACATTGTTTATTTTTTGCCGTGTACTTTGGAAAAGAAAACTTAATAAAACAGCAAAGAAAACTTGTGCCTCCGACTTTCAGTTATTTACCAAAGTCATCTAAAAGTCTGTGAAAATGCGAGAAAACTACAAATGTACTGAAATAGCTTTTCCACGGGAAGTTCTGCGATCCGACATGTCGGAAGTCACGCAAGAATTAATTTGAATTAGGAGATAAATGTGCCTTTTGAAAAATTGCCGGTCGCCGTGTAGAATTAGGGCGGCTTATCAGCAAGGATAATGCCGTATTAAACTCTATATTAATCTTTTAGGAGGACGGGCCACCTTTATAAATTTCAGTTTTAGTATTTAATGCTTTTGGGATGGTAAAATTTATAGAGAAGAGATGGAAAATTGAGATACGGATCGATACATCACACATTCAGTTAAAATGCTGTTAATATATATTTATTCAAAATATCTCAATGTAATTTTCCAAAATGTAGAATTTAAACCATTTTAAAGACCGATTCACCGTTTTATAGGCTGATTTTATAATGATTTGTTAATTCTAACCACCACGTTAGAAGGTTATTTATAATGATGCCGTTTAAATTTGAACCCAAAACTCTACTCGGTATTTCATCAGTTTAACTTTTTGTTATTTTTTATTTTGTAACCAGTCCCAGCATCAAAAATAAGAAAAATAGTATATTTGACATGTCATTTTAACCAAATAATACATAATACAAAATTTAAAATAATATGCAGTTATTTTTATAACCTGGGGTTAATTTTAACCAAATTTGACAAAATAGATCTATTCTGTAAAAATTTGGTTAAAATTAACCGTCAGTTATAAAAATAAATAGATGTCATTTTTAATTTTGTATTCTTTATTATTTAATTAAAATTATAACTTATGTCTGTAATAAATCTAATAATGATTAACTTATTTTTAACGCTGTGTTTCATTTATACGAAATCTCATTCATACTGAAAACTATTTTATTAAGAATTTTTATAAGTTAAGAAAATCAAGCTCATTTTGATAATTTTCAATGATTATTAGTTTGTAATAAAAATTTGTTTGAAAATTCCACACCTGTAATTTTGAACCAATCAAAATACGTGTTTTTGACAGATCACCATGGCAACGGAGGTATTTTAGTGGAATTTTTTTTCTCGTGGGGTACCCAACAGCGAATTATACTGGAAATTTTTTGACGTTTACAATAACAGACCATTTTTGACAGACTGGTTTTTATTTGTTCACATAATAGGTTTAGTTTTGATACATTTTAGTTAAAATGCTAAGGTGTTTTCTATATTCTTCGGCCACTTCTTTTCTTCTTAATGGCGAAAATGCAGGACTTTGGATGCTTTGACTTATGTGTCTATGTCTAATAAAATATATATAATATTTAGACACTAATTTATTCACCTTTTTCCCATTCAGCACTTTGAATTTTGCGTAGTTTAGGTGCAAATATTCGTGGAAAATTCGGAACAAATTTTCGTTTTTCAAGTTGGAGCCACAATCCTCTATTAATCCGAGTAAGTAAGTCATAGTGCAATGATTGATCATTACATCAGACAATTTCACGCATATTTTGCATAGCGTATGATTTTCAAATCGATTCATTTTTAAACAAATAGGTAATTTTGTTGGTTTTACTTGCTGTGCAATATTCTTTATCGCAACAAAACGCGAGTTATTTAATGTTTTGAACTGTCACAATGATCACAGCCTCCTACGATTGATGCTTGCTGACGCTGGTTATGAATTTCATACCATTTTAAAGCGCTCATAACGCATGTTAATAAAAACGCATAAAAACAATTTTCTACCACTTGTAGTTATTCAAAACTTACGTAAAATTAAAGAATATACTATTTTCTATTTTCAAATGGTATTCCCATGCAACTACAATGAGTAGAAATAAGCAATTTGAAGGCCTAAATAATTGCAGCGAAACATTTTTTTACGTCGGGCCGCTTGACAACTTCAAAACTGAAATTATATTCGAGGTTAGGGTCTCACTTAGTTACCATGACAACTCAACAATCAAGGCAACAACACCTTTTATGTTTCACTGGTGACTTGGAGAAAATAATTTGCATTGTTGAGAAACGAAAAATAAATTTTAAAAATATTTAATTTTCAACCATAATTCGACGTGGAATTTTCTTACCGAATACCACGCGAGGTCAAATTAATATCAGGAAATTTTTTCTCGCTCATGAATATTTTTAGAAAATTTTCCTCGTCTGCGACTAGGGAAATTTTCAAAATATTCATGAGCCCGAAAAAATTTCCGGAAATAATTTGACCTCTAGTGGTATTACTAGTGAATATTTTTCGTTAATTCTGTGTTTCTTTTTTTAATAGATAAATTCATAAAGGGTAAATTTTATTGTGGTATACTAAAATTCTAACCAATAAAACTCCAAAACAAAAGGATAAATATAAATTTAATAACAATATTTTTTTTCTGAAGAGAGTAAATAATTAAATTTCCATAAATAATAAATTAAAATTTTTTCTTTATCGCATAAGCAGTGGCGCCGGGCATAAAAAAATAAATTCCTAAAACTTTGTTATTTGCGATAGAGAATTAATGATTGGTTGTGTGAAGATACATAAAATAAAATTTCAAAAAAAAATAAAATAACCCGCATACACTCACCCCATATCAATATATTGTTATATTATGTCATGATTTGTTACATTTTGATTTGTTATATTATGATTTGTTATAGTAGGTTATTTCAATAAATTTTTTAAATAAAAGTTACTTCTAATATAATTATCTATAATTTTTGTTCTATACAAAATTTTCCTAAAATGTGCAAAATTCTGATTTTTATGAAAATTGTTGAACTAAAAGTTGTTTGCGATATCGATCTCTATAATTTTTGTTTATACATGATTTTTCTAAAATGGACCGTAATGGAAAAGTGCTAAATTTAAATTTTTCAGTATTTTCGTTTTCAATGAATATCTGTAGAAAAATGTTTCGAGGTAAATGTATGTGGACAATGTATATATTTAGTTTATCCTCTAAACATTTATAGAGATGCTGCAATAGGTTGTACAAAATAACCAGAAAAAGCCTATAATAACTAGATAAGAAAGTCATGTGTTGGACACATCAGATTTTTAATTAAATTATTATATTTGTCCACGACCACTTAATATTAAATTAATATTTTACTTGCTAACTAAGAGCATATGGTACCCATATATCACTAGAGTGAATTATGGTAATTCACACTTTTGTAATTCTGGCACATTACGGTAGGTGACTAGAGATGGGCGATACTTTTCATAACGATATTTTCTAGAGTGCACTTCAGATTTTGTGATTTATGACATGAGTTATCACATGATTTTGTCATAAATATTTAAGTCATATATATAATTAAAATCATACAATTTTCATGTGATAAAATCATATGATTAATCACATAATCTGAAGTGCAATTCTGTGACCGGGGCTTAAAAGGTCATAAGTCGTTTTTTACGTAAATTGAGTTTTTAGTCAAGATACGTTTAGAAGAGTGTATATTTTAGGCAGTCAAGAGGATTTAAGTATATATACGTTGTAAAGTAATAAAAATAAGATACAAAAAACATATATAATAATACAAGGGTAACCGCGAAAGACAAAACGTCATAATTACACATAAACAGTCAAATTTTGTAACATAAAATAGTTAAAACAAAATATGTCTACATATTTTTTAATTTTTAGAGGACCCAATCTCCTAAAAATATATAAATACACCTAATACCTTGTTAGCAACGTTTTTTTAATGTTTTTTTACAATAAAGGCTGTATTATGTATATTTATGGCATTTTAAGAGCTATCTTTCTGTTAAAATAAAAACGTATGTCGACTTATTTCATTTTAAGCGTTTTAATATGTAAAGTAGTCTAACATAAGTTGACTTGCCGATAGTATAGATTTCTGTTTTCTTGTCATATGTTTGTCATAAAATTTTATTGTTTATTTAGTGGAACGTACATATTAGGTGTAATTGTGCATTAAATTCTTACTTTTATTTTGAATAATCTTCCGATGTGGGTTTTGAAAAGCAATTTTGTTTAAAACACGACAAGCAACGTAAGGAGCACTCTTTTGCCCAAAACTAACAGATGTTAACTCAATGCATTGGAGTGGTTCGGTTGGTGAATTTCGCCATAATATATTTTGCAAAAAATTGTGTGCAGGGTACATTACTATTTGCCTGTACATCTTCTGGATATCAGCTGTCAAAACATAATTAAATGTTCGGAATCTAAGTAGGATATCAACCAGCTCAAGTTGGACCCGACGCCCTGTTAACAAAATGTCGTTTAATGACAGTTTACATGTGGTTTGACAAGAGAAATCGAACACAACTCTGAGCTTGGTGGAAACACTTTGATCACGAATGACACAAAGATGTGGTGCAAAATATTTCTGTTCGTTGTTTACAGTTTTTAATTGAAGTGGTATGATTTTACCATGATTGAGCTGCAAGTATTCATCGATGAATTTTTTTATATTCTGCGAAAAGTTGAGGGTTTTTGTGAAATTTACGTTCTAATGACAAAAAACGATGCTTTGCTATTTGAAAAGAATCTCCTAATTAAATATAAGCCAATTCATTCTTAAGCGGCAAGTTGACTTGAAATTTACCATTTGGTAACTGGATGGTTGTATTTTTGAAAATTTGTTCAGCTAGTTGGTCATCCTCAGATAAAACCATTTTGTTTTTCACTTCCTCCTGTATCCAGAACCGCTCCAAAAGCTGGTCAGTGGACAGTGGCGTGGTAGTAGGTGATTTCTCTACGTTATCTTGTATTAAAAGTTTGAAAGGGTTGTCAATTTGACCCTGATTTGCAATGTGCAAAGCAACGTTGTTGTCAAATAGAAGGTTGAAGGGATTATCCAATTCGACATCATGAGAAGAAACGTTTGGAACATGTTGTGAAAAATGTAAGCTAATTTCAGCTTCTTTTGCTGAGCTGGGATTTGAAATTTGGTGTTGACTGGTATCATACACAAGTTTGGTTTCTATGTCCGAACTGTTAGAATAAATGTTTGATGAGTGATGTGAAGTTTGATTTGAAAAACCGCTACTATCCTCTAACTCTTTATCAGGAATAGGGGTTGAAATGTTTGATTGATCACCACCAAGCACCTTTTGTGAGTTGGGGTTGTTTGAATTAATGTTTAAAATAAGTATGTTTGATGAAGGGCCGATCAAGGGGTCGTCAAACCCACCCGAAAAGGTTGATTGTTGATATAAAAGATGATTTGAAAAACCGCTACTATCCTCTGACTCTTGATCAGGAATAGGGGTTGAAAAGTTTGATTGATCACCACCAAGCACCTTTTGTGCGTTAGGGGTATGTGAATGAATGTTTGAAATATGTATGTTTGATAAAGGGCTGATCAAGGGGTCGTCAAACCCACCCGAAAAGGTTAATTGTTGATAAGAAAGATGATTTGAAACACCGCTACTATCCTCTGACTCTTGATCAGGAATAGGGGTTGAAAAGTTTGATTGATCACCACCAAGCACCTCTTGTGCGTTGGGGGTGTTTGAATGAATGTTTGAAATATGTATGTTTGATAAAGGGCTGATCAAGGGGTCGTCAAACCCACCCGAAAAGGTTGACGATTGATTTGATGAACCGCTTCCACCCTCTAAATTTATTTCAGATGTGGGGGTTGTAAAATGAATGTGATTAGTACCAGACAACAATTTTGTACCCGCACGAACTGTACTCTGATTTTTTAGATTTTTTAGATCCTTCCTGGGGAACTGTACATGATGAGAATATTTGTGTGATTGGGGTGAACCAGGAAAATTACCTGCTATAATCCACCCAAAATGAGTATTGACTAGCTTAATTAAGTTATAATAGAGATCTGCTCCGAGCAAGATATCTATGGTTGAAGGTATATATAAATCTTTATCTGCAAGCTGAGATTCCAAATGACTAGGTATTTTTAGTGTTTTGGAATCCAATGATAACTGTGGGAGTTTGTATGTTATTTGAGGTATAACTGCGCAAGTGGCGTAGAAATGTGAAAAAGGTGAATGAAGTGAAGTAAGATTAAAGTCAACTACGCCCCTGACTGTCTGCTCGTTTTGGCCTATGCCTGTTACTTGAATTGAACTTTGATTGCAATCTAGACCTAATTTATTAAAAAAGTGATCAGTGACAAATGACATTTGACTGCCATTATCTAAACGGGCTTTTGCACGAATTGTTTTTCCTGAATTTGTTTTTACAATAACTTGAGCAATAACCAGTAGCACGTAGTTGCTTGTTGTATGAGTAGTTGTTGCATATAAAGATGTTTGTGATAGTCAACTTGACCAGTTTGCTGAATTTTTACTTACTGCCCCTTGATTATTAAAGCTTTGAGGAGGGGGAGTAGTGAAACTGGATGCAGTGTTTTGGTAAGAAGTGTGATAAGGTTGTTGTGGTTGGTATTGAGCAGGGATGTCATGTAATAAAGAATGGTGCCTTTGGTTACACATAGTACAATTTGTTCTGGAAAAACAAGTATGTGATGAATGGTTTTTCCCCAAACAGTTAAAGCAGAGTTGCTTATTGGCAATTAAGGTCTTTCTATCAGAAATGTTCGATGCTAAAAAATTTGGGCAAGAGTAAATTTTGTGAGTTGTATTCTCACACATATTACACACTTGATGGTACGGGGGCGCATTATTTTGTGTCCGTAATGTGGATACCGTTGCTGGTTGAGACGTGGCATGACATGAAACCTTAGTTGACCCAGACACCTGTTGGCTAGTGTTATTAGACCTATTTGATTCTGGTTTGTACGGTACTACTTGAATTACTTGACATTTTTTGTTAAGAAATTCAAATAAATTCTGTGGCGTACTCAAGGCGTTAGAGACCGCTTGTTCTTCGAATGATTTTCGAGACGAGTAATCTAATTTTAAAGCTATTATTTGTGTTATTAAAGATTCAAAAAGTGCTTGCGGGTCATGGTTTAACGTTAATAACGATTCATATGTAGATTGAGTGGTAGTGATGAATGTTTTCAAATTGGCAACGGTACATTTTGAAATCTCAGGAATCGCTAACAATTGCTGGAAATGATTGGACAAAATTTGTCTGACATTATTGTATCTAGTGTTTAATAAATCTAGTGCTACTTGAAAGTTTTCATCCAAAATTGGTTCGCCACTAAGGTGAGAGCGTAGGTAAAATAATTTTTCAGAATTTGAACCCATTTGAACATTATTGGTGATTAGCGAATTGAACAAATTAATAAATGATGTGTATTCAAGTGAATTACCAGAAAATACAGGAATTTTTATTTCTGGCAAACGTAGTCTTGATTGAGGAACCCCAAGAGCAGATGGAACGTGAACTGGAGGTGAATTATTAGTGATAACTGTTGGTTTATTTAAGTTGTCCAACATTGTGGTTAATTTTGCAAACAGTTCAAAGTATCCATCCTCTGTGATATCCCTATCAATGTCTGCAGGTTCAGATTGTTCAATTTGGTCCTGAGTTTCTAAGTATTTGATAAAATATTGTTTAATTCTTTCAAGTTTGGCGATTATTGGACCTTTGTCTGAACACGCTGAGTTTTCATTAACCCAAGTTTTAGTTTTGGTAAACTGTGATTTACAAATGCCTCTAACTTTTTTCAATTGATAAAAACGGCTAAGTATTTTTTTGTAAGAAAAAATTTGCGAGGGATTGACTTAGAGAAAGTAAATTTTTTCTTTTAAAAAAACAATTTAAACAAAAAAATTTTTTCATGAAAAAACGGCTGTTTTTTTTTTGTGAAAGAAAAAAATATTAAAAATATGCCAAAAGATTAAATTAGAGAAAGTAAATTTTTTCTTTCAAAAAACAATTTACCAAAAAAAATTTATGAAAAAGCAACAATTTTAAATAAACACTGTAAATATGTAAACTATTACAATAAGAACAGAAAAACTCACAAAAATTATTTTTCTTTTAAAAATAGAAAAATCCACGACAAAAAGAAATGCAATTTACTAATAATGATTTTACAAACCCTTAATCTCCAACGAAAAGTTAAAACAATCAAAATAAAATAAATTTCCCCACAATAAAAAGTCTTTTTTAAAATACCTTGTTGATTCTTGTTGTTAACTAGTAGATTCTGGCCTCTTTTTCTTTTCGAACACTATGAAGCATTCCCAAGGGAGCTTGTAGATTTTTCTTGTTGATGAACCCAAAAATTTTCAATTTGAATCCGGCTCGAAGGACCATGAAAAAATACCGGTCTTACTTCCGAATATTTCTTTGGTAAAAATGTTATGTAGCATATGTGTTAGAAGAATTGGGTTCTTTTGTAGAAATAACTAACGAGTCATAGGTAGTAGAAAAAGAAGTGTTTTTAATTTACTATTTTCACTGAAGTAAATACATAGTGGTTGATTCCATTTAGATATAATAATGTTCTTATCTTCACTAAACAGTTTTAAATATTTACAATTTTAGTTCATCACAATTTGATTAACTAATACAGTTGATTTTTTAGTTACCAACTTGAAAACATTTGTAGAATTTCTTATGCCATAATAATTGTAGAAGATATAACTTGCACCAGAAAATAAACTGCATTAAACGCTTGTAAAAATGTAGAAAGTAACGTGCCGTCGGCAGAAAGCACCTGAACGCGATGATGGCAAAAGGACAACTGAATCGTCGAGCTCACCCTAATATATACTGTTGGGACGAAATGAGTGTCCGGGGCATAGTTGACGCACCTATTCGGTTTCAACCAATGAAAACATCATGACATAATGAAATACGTCATTTGTGTTTCGTTAACTATGCGCCGGACACTCATTTTGTTCCACTGCACAGCTGTGCACACAGGTGTTTGACGTTCGGTATTCTGAGAAAAATGCTATTTATAGTTTTATGACTTCACATTATATTAGGGTAAAAAGCAGTCGAACTATTTGAGAATTGTTTATTTATTTAGTAGATGTAAAATATTAATTTGTTGATGTTTTTACTGGTGAAATTGTAGAATTTAACCAACATGAGTAAAGGTAGATATTTTAGAATATTTTTTCAATATTAAATCGTCGTTTTTCCCATTACAGAAAAAATTTGTGTCGTAAGACAACACAACCTCGAGCTAAAATCTAAATCTTATACTTTTTTTCCTTATAAAATAAATAATTATTGTTAATTTTAACTTTTGGTTTATAGTTTCGGTTAATTATTGGCGTTATTTGACTATTTTTAGGTTCCGGGAGTTCTTTATTATACCAATAACGATTACTTTCTGGAAATTTATAGTCAAACACCTTAGCCCTGTAACTTTCTGTATCTTTATCTGAACCTGCCCGAGTTCTTTCGTACGCTGCTACGAGTCAGCTAACCACATAATCTGGTTTGATAGTACCAAACGGCTTATAAAGTGTTCTTTATCATTAGAAAGTACAGGTACGTTACAGAAATTGGTTTTTACTTTCCATTGAGCAGTGTTATGTTTTGAATTGACTTACAAATAATTTATTTACTGCTTTTTCCTCGATTTCAACCTGTAGTGTGCGAACCAAATGCACACATATACTTGTACATATAGAATGTAAAATGTCCGAGTCATGTGCTAAATGTAAATTGAAGAAAAGGGAAAAGAATCTTGTCGGATGTGAGGGTCCATGCGGTAATAGGTACCATCCAGATTGTGTTTTATTAAGTCCCGTAATCTTTATTTCATTTGTAACACTTGCAAGAATAAAATTGAAATTGTCGATAAAACCAAGAATGATCAATTTAAAACAGAAGTTAATTATATTGAGTCTAATATCAATAAGATAATAGCCGAAATTGTCACGTCTACAATTTTCGAAAGTTTTCGCCAGGAGATATTTCAGAAGTTAGAATCTTCATTTGTGAGTGTAGAAGCCGGCCTTAAAGATTTAATCTCCCAAAAATTGACTACATCAAGCGAGCCAAGTTATTCCAATGTTGCTAATAGGTCAAAATTCATTCTTTAACCTAAAAATACTACTTAACCCATAGCTTCTACAAAAGCCGAAATCCTACGAAGTGTTGACCCAATTAAGACTAACATTAATGTTTCAAATGTATCTACAACACGTCAAGGTGCCTTGGTTATAAGTTGTGATAACAAAGACGATTCATCCATATTGCAGCAGATTATCAACACCAATCTGGGCGACAAATATAAAATCATTGACAAGGGGGGTAGCCATGTGTGAGTTGAGGTAATTTTAAGGTGAAGGGTGAGAAAAAGTCCTTTATATCTCACAAGGAAAGTCAATGTTTAATTATTTAACAAAACATTGAGTGCGACCGGTTTCGAAGTGTCATCACTTCATCTTCAGGCTCGCCTAGTTGAAAGGAGAATATGTGGTGTAAGGTGTGTTAACTTGGAAACAAAACGATATATAAAATAATAAAAAAAAGAAAACTCACCATACTCTCCATCCACTAGGGAATACTACAAAAACAAGTTTCATCAATTTTGGGTTGAAATAAATTGTAAAATGAACCGATTTACACGTAATAAAAAGTTAAAAATATTTGAAAAAACAAATATTAGTCAATTATAGTAAAAATTTAAAATATTCAAGACTACAAAAACAAATCACATACATTAAACAGATTAAAAGATAAGGCCTATTTTAAACATTGTTGTTTTTTAAAAAAACTAACATTTTTTTGAAAGGAGACCTGTCTAGTTAAGGCCTCTACAGGTGGTGGTAAGTATTATAACGAAAAAGTTCTTGGGTAAACTTATGACAGGGTATAGTTAATAAGATGTAAACTATGAATGAAGAATTATTTATTATCTATTATATAAGATTTGGGCCATGAACCAATCACCAAGTGTATGTGATGTTGTAGGAAGAAGAAAGAAGAAGAAATGACTGGGTTAACTGTTGTGAAGCAACTGAAGAATAAAAGAAGAAAATGACGCATGTGGATATCAGACAATCTAACCTAATCTTTACACGTGCTCGTTGGTTTCTTATGGGAAAAAATATAAAAAAATAAAAAATATAAAAATTACTTACTGAAATGTACCCCTTGCAAGAAGATATGTGAATAGAAATAAAGGGGGGAGGTTAAAAAGGAAGTTAGAACGATAAATTTAGATTAGTGTTGAGAAAACAGGAGGAGTTTCTGACAATATCTGGGCATTTAAGCAACCAACAGGATTTAATTTTAAATGTCTCAATATCTCGAGGTTTTCGAAGCTATTAAGAGTAAATCTATTGTAGGAACTATGAAGGATTTCGAAACCTTCAGTTGAATCGAAGTCGTGATTTGAGTCCAGTAGGTGGTTGGCAAAATGTGAAAAACCTGTTGTATTTTGGTTAAGACAACGTAAATGTTCTTTTAAACGGATCTTGAAATTTCGAAATGTGCGTCCCACATAGAAAGAATGGCAAGATTTACAAGTTAATTTATAAATTCCAGATAAGTCAAAGGGATCTAATTTATCTTTATTATGAACAAATAACTTATGTAATGAAGAGGGGGTTTTGAAAGATACTTTAAAGTGGTCTTTGAGTAAGCTAGCCACTTTATAGGATGCTTTTCCAATAAAGGTAAGAGAAATGTATTTCTTACTGGTAGTTAGTTCATGTACCATATTAGGATTGTTAATATAAACTAAATTTTGTTGAATTTTATTTTGTTTATGTGTTAGCATTTTATCAATAATATCTAGTTCAAAGTTGTGATCTATAGCAATAGTTTTAATTATATTTAGTTCCTTATTAAAGTTTTCCGTTATGTTATGTTATGTTAGTTTTTTTTAAAAAACAACAATGTTTAAAATAGGCCTTATCTTTTAATCTGTTTAATGTATGTGATTTGTTTTTGTATAGTCTTGAATATTTTAAATTTTTACTATAATTGACTAATATTTGTTTTTTCAAATATTTTTAACTTTTTATTACGTGTAAATCGGTTCATTTTACAATTTATTTCAACCCAAAATTGATGAAACTTGTTTTTGTAGTATTCCCTAGTGGATGGAGAGTATGGTGAGTTTTCTCTTTTTTATTATTTTATATATCGTTTTGTTTCCAAGTTAACACATCTTACACCACATATTCTCCTTTCCACTAGGCGAGCCTGAAGATGAAGTGATGACACTTCGAAACCGGTCGCACTCAATGTTTTGTTAAACAATTAAACATTGACTTTCCTTGTGAGATATAAAGGACTTTTTCTCACCCTTCACCTTAAAAAAAAAATATAAAATCAAGTCTATTTCTTCTCTACATCCGCGCATTAAACTCAAGAACATGTCTGAAAAATTTGATGATCCCATTCTACTGGACTATCTTAAATCCCAAAACAGATGCTGCTTTAACGAAAACTCTACCATTGAAATTATATATATAAAACCCCATAAAAGGAACAGTAAACTTTTCCAAGCTGTCGCACAAGTTGACACGGCCACCTATCATAAGGCTATGAAACTCGGTAAGCTCACTGTTGGTTTCGATTTTGCTTGTCCAATTTATTGTGCTGTTGAACCACGTAGATGTTATGAGTGTTGGGGTTTATATCATTTAGCAAGTCAATGTACTAAATCTGAACTAGCCTGTCCTAAATGTTCTCTTAATTACGAGCTCAAATATTGTAAATCGGATACCAATAAATGTATTAATTTTACTAACCTAGTAGCAAATCACAATATAAATACCTCTGTCAATCATGTAGCATGGGATACAGATTGCCATTACTATAAACGAGCTCTGACAATGTTTAAAAATAAAATTATACCATTACCGTCACAGTAGCAACCATTGAAGGTTTCCGTATCTGGCACTGATAATTGTTCACAAATTATTCTTCAACTGTATTACCAAAGTCTGGCTAACTAGTTCCTACCACAGCCATTCAACTTATTAAAAAAAAACTGTATTACCAAAATGTTAGAGGGTTAAGAACAAAAACAACTTGTCTATTTAACAATGCTTCTTCTGCTACACAGTATGCGGGCTACTTCTCTACAGAAAGTTGGTGTAACAGTACCGTAAATAATGCTGAGCTATTTGATCTTACAGTGTTTGATGTTTAATAGGGTTGATCGAGATTACGAGTTAACACAAACTTCAAGGGGGGGAGGAGTTCTTTGTGCCCTTAAAAAAGAATTAAATGCAGTTCTGATTGATACATCTGATGTTTGTAGCACTATTCCAGTAAACAAAATTGATTTTATTCTGGTAAAAATTAAACCCCACTATCAGTGTACCTTTATTTTACTCATATACATACCGCCAGCTTTTTCTGCTGATGACTATGAGGCTGTGTTCACGGCGATATCATTACTAAATATTCTTTATGATAATCATCTTCTAGTACTAGGAGATTTCAATATGCCTGAGTATATTCCTCAAATAAACAATTCTAGCTGCTCGCCTAGATTAAACGTCGTACAATTATTTGCGAATTTTTTTAACTTAAATTAATTTAATTTGATAGAAAATACATATCATCATCTGCTTGACTTACTTTTTTCCAATTCAGCATGTCACGTATATAAAACCGATGAAGTAGTCTTAGATGAAGATGATTATCACCCTTCTTTGTCTATTGATGTCCCCATTAAAATTAGAGTTAAGAGCTTACAGTGTAAACCAGACCACGTGTAGTATAATTACAAAAAGCAAATTTTCCAACATTATACAACGCACTACTCAATATTAATTGGAATTTTCTTGATTTTGCAAGCAGCTTTGATGAAAGTGTTCAACTTTTGAACAATAAATTGTTTATTAATTTTAATAAGCATATACCTGCTAAAAAACCTAACCTTAGGACCTACCCTCCTTGGTTTAATGGTCATATAATACGCATGATTCGTCAAAAAGAAAAAGCCCGAAAAACCTACAAATCCGCTTATTTCATAGATGCATTTACTAAATTTAGGAATCTTCGAGACCAAATTAAACAAGACATTTCTATAGCTCACTCCTCATTTTTAAGATCAACTGAAAATCATATTAAAAATGATCCAAAAGAATTCTGGTCATACATAAATTCTAAAAATTCTTCCTACTCCATACCCACTACTATTGAATATAATAATGACTGTATAGAAGATCCACAGGCAATTGTTCAAGCTTTTGCAGATCAATTTTTAAGCAATTTCTCCAAGCCAACTCAAATAAATTACTTCATCCACGAATCTACCATTAATTTACCTTTGCTTCACTTTAATTCTGTATCTTAAGATGAAGTTATTAAAGCCCTAAAAAAGCTTAAGCCCAATATGTCAATGGGTACTGACCTTATTTCTTCGTTTCTTGTCAGAGACTGTGCAATAATTTTGGTCACTCCGTTGAAATATATTTTTGATTTAATTTTGGAAACATGTATTTTTCCTTCTGTCTGGAAAATTTTCAGAATTATTCCGGTACATAAAAAAGGTAGACAAAATAATATTTGTAATTATTGGCCCATACGCATTCTTTGCAATTTTGCTAAAGGATTCGAACTAATTACTCACGATCGTATTTCTAATCATGTTTCCCGTCTTATATCTTGTGACCAACATGGATTCATGTAAAATATATCTACAGTTACAAACCTTGTATGTTCGACGCAATTCATTTTTCGGAAGCATTGGATAAAAGAAGTCAAGTTGATGTAATATACACAGATTTTTCCAAGGCCTTCGACAAAATTGATCATTCCATCTTGCTCCACAAGTTAAGTTCCATTGGTTTATGCGATGAAATCATTCAATTGATTGGTTCGTGTTTGTTGGGTAGGCATCAATATGTTTAATGTTGTGGTTACAGGTCAAAAATTTTTGAACAAACATCAGGAGTTCCGCAGGGATCAATTTTAGGTCCTTTTTTTATAATTTTTATAAATGATATAGGTAGTCGCTAATATCGAGCATATTAAAATTTTAATGTATGCCGACGACATAAAATTATTGCTTGAAATCAATTCTGTTAACCATTGCTTGCGACTTCAAAAGTGTTTGTCCGACATGGCGAAGTGGTGTCTCGATAATTCACTCCCTCTAAATCCTAAGAAATGTTCCGTAATGTCCTTTACCAAAAAAGTAACACCTATAATTTTTGATTATTAACTACAGAACATTGTTCTAAATCGACTCGAATGTATTAGAGATCTCGGAGTTTATTTTGATCCTGAACTAACTTTCGTTAAACACGTTTTTTTTTTTTCCTGGGCTCGTCTGACTATGTGTCTCCGAATAACACTGAAGCCTATTAGCTTATTGTGTTTTACCCCATGTTAGTTCATAGCACCCACTCCATCACCTTTGTACCTTGTACACGTTTGTACAGATCCTTGGGTGAGTGGGTTCTATACGTTGTTGGATCAACCTGGGGTTGTCCAAAAAGAGCCTGTCTTTTACGATCTAGAGCTTCGCATTCGCACAGTATGTGTTTGGCCGTTTCTGGTTTCTTGTGACATAGTCGGCACATGAGTTCCCCATTGTACATGCCAATTTTGTTCAAGTGTCCCTTTACTGGGGCGTGCCCAGTCATGAACCCTGTTATCACTTTTAACTGGTTCCTATTCATTAAGAGTAGTTCTCCAGTTCTTTTGGCACATGGTCTGCCTATGAAGGCTTTTCTATGTGCCTGTTTTGGGTTGCTTCCCCAATAGTTGATATGTTGTTTCCGAATCCAGTCATTTATAAAACCCCGGACTGTACTTTTTGGTACTCCTGGGTTTGTGTCTGGTTCCGGTGTTTCTTCTGACCCTCTTTTTGCAAGTTCGTCAGCCTTTTCGTTGCCTTCGATCCCTTTGTGACCTGGCACCCAAAATAGTTTTACTCTATTTCGGTCTGCCAGTGTTCTTAGTTCTTCGATGCATTCCCATACCAGCTTCGACGTAACTTTCTGACTCGATATGGCCTTAAGTGCCGCTTGGCTGTCTGACATTATTTGAATATGCTGATTTTCGACAGCTCTTTCATTGTTCGTTTTTGCACATTGCAAAATTGCGTATACCTCGGCCTGAAATACCGAGGAATGTATTCCTATAGCATAGCTATGGTTAGTATCAGGGTTTTTGGAGAATACTTCTGCCCCAGTGCCTTCCGCAGTCTTAGACCCGTCTGTATACCAGGTTTGTTCCTGTCGTTGGGCATTGGGCTCCCTTATGGTGATCTCCGCTCTTTCCTATATTAAAACCTCAAAGGGAGTATTAAAAGAGTACCTCTTGGTTATGTGATCTGATCTCATGTCTAGCACGTCTCCTGTCACTAACCTTGAGATACTCATGTGACCTGGCCTAATGTCAAGATTTCCCAGTGTATTCCCTAATCTGTAAGCACCTAATCTTGCCTCCCCTTGTATCACATAGTGAAGAGGTGGGAGTCCTATTAGTGCTTCTATTGCAGCAGTGGGGGTTGTTTTCATTGCCCCCGTTATTCCGAGTCTTTGTACCTTGCTTAGCCTCGTTATTGCTTTCCTTTGCTGTGTCTTTGGCCACCACACCAAAGCTGCGTATGTTATTATGGGTCTCACCGCCATGTTATAAAGCCAGTATACCATGTCTGGTTTTAGCCCCCATTTTTGTTCAAAGGATCGCCTTGCCATCATTAATGAGGTTTCCGCTCTGCTTGTGGTTCTTTCTAAATGCTGGTTCCAGGTAAGTCTCGAGTCAATCATAACCCCATCGTTAAACACATTGAAACAATGTTATTTGCTGCTAACAAGAGCTTAGGGTTTGTTATTCGAAGCTGTAAAAATTCTATATATTAGCTTTGTACGGTCAAAACTTGAATACTGTTCTGTTGTTTGGAATCCCGTGCATAACATTTATACTGACTTACTCGAAAAAGTTCAAATAAAATTCATGAAATCGGCTTCCTACATTTTAGATGGTATATACTCTACAAGGGGATATCCCCACGCTTTACTAATATCTAGATTCAATCTTTCAGAGCTCGTAATACGCAGAAATTTCTAACAGGTACTCCTAGTTTTTAATCAAATCTTTTAAATGACTCAGACGACAGTATTGATTTGTTAAATTACATTAATCTAAAAATTCCCCGTGCAGGTTTAAGAGTTTACTAGAGTTTCTTCTAGAACTAATGTTTTGAACTCATCTCCAATGTACCAACTTCAAAACTGCTTGAACATTTTTGCATGTAAAAAATATATGATTAAAAATGTTTTTTCTTTAACAATGTAAAAAAAAATGATGTAAAGTATGTAATGCAATGTAGACAACCATTTTTTTTTAATCCTGTGTTCGGTCAGTTTTTTTCTGGATGTTTACATTGTATTGTATAGCTTTTTAACAATTTTGTATTTGTATTTATATTCTAATGTTTTGTCTTTCCCACCCAGTAAATGGTGATTAGTGTTGGGTGGTGTAACAAATAAATAAATTAATATAACCAAAGTCTAAGGAGTTATAAGTAAGAATCCTTTTTCTATGTGGCGAGAAAATCTTTTACACTACTTATAAATGTATTTTTAGCATGTTTGACCTTTTTAGGATTCCGTACCCGAAGAGTAACCAAAGGAACCCTATTATTAAGCCTCGGCTGTCCGCCCGTCTGTCTGTCCGCGGGATGCATCTCATGATCCGTAATAGGTAGACAGTTGAAATTGTCACAGAATGTGTATTTATGTTGTAGCTATAATAACAAATAATAAAAATAAATTAAAAATTAAATGGAGCTCCTCTACTAGAAACGTGTTTCTAGCGTTTTCTGCTCGCTCTTCATAAAGTATTTAAAAAGTACCTATATAGTATTAAATCGTACGATGTTGCAGTTTTATTTTAACCCATCCTGTCTTCTATAACAACTAGCATCCTTTATAAAATGTCTTTTTTTATTATTAAAAAACTAGTTAGTGACTAAATAATTAAAAATATTTTCCGCATGAAGAATTAAGAACTAAAGACTGTGAGAGCTAACTTTAAAATTAATTTTTGTAAAAATGTTAGGAATAGCTGACTTTAAAATTAATTTTTGTAAAAATTTTAGGAATGCCAATATACGAGAATTCGTTGATTCAATCCTAGTAGATGTGATTGAAAATATTTCCAATGCGAATTTAAGTCTGCAGACGTTATATTCAGTGGGAAAATATGTTTTATTGAGATTCCTTGGTGCGATCGGCGTTTCTCATATACCAAGCATAGCAGAAGGTTTGAAGTATTTAGAAAAAACAAAAAACAATATGGAAAACGTATTTTACAAAATTATTTGAAAATATTAAAACGAAAACACGATATTTATAAAGGGTGGGGCAGGGATTTATCCCGAATTTCACCAGCGCATTTTTTAAAAAGTAGGCTAATGTAGATAGACCCAACTCTGACGTAGTTGTTCGGAATGTTTTATCCAGGACGTATCTCAGTCGGAAAAATAATATGTGTAAGGAGTAATGCACTTTTTGTCGAAGTGTACTTTTTCCAAATTAGATCAATTTTCGAGGTAAAGTGTGCTACAGTGGCGTATACAAAGGGGGAAAGGGAGGTAATTACTTACCCCTCCCCCCTTTTAGGGCATGCATATTTGGTAAAGTTTACATTCTTATTTTATAAGTTTGCCTATAGATCTTTTTAAAATAATTAACATTTGAAATTGTTGATAATTTAGAGTTGATTAAAAAATTTCCCTTTTGTATTGAAATTTCTCCCACAACAGGAAATTTGCCTTCAGCTGACAATACTGGTACAGAAGAATGATCTGAATTCTTGTCCCATGATTCTTCTATAAGCATATAATTTGAGGCGATATTCTTGATTATAAAAAATCGGAAATTTTGTTCGAATTTGTGACATTGTTTGACATTTAGGTTGATGGCATGATGCCAATAGTTATTTAATTTTGGTTTTGTTGTCAGTCTAGATCCCTAGTGAGTATATTTTGCATTAAAGTTTCGTACCAATATGAATCTGTATCCTTGGCTATCCAGAAAGTTAAAGTATTGTTGCTTTTTTATAGCATGTCTTTGTTGAGCTATATAAAGCTGTGATAACAATTTCAGATGTTTTTTTTTAATCTTAATAGATGTGGCATGGAATTCTACTATTTGGAAACCAATTTCTTGATAGTGTAAAATGAATTCCCCAATTATAACTGCCATTTTACCTTTTGCCTCATTATCTGGATGGATTGTATGGTATACTTTATGTCCTTTAAATTTGATGAACGATTCTTTTGTAGAATGTGTGTTGATGCTGCAGTAGTCTATTTGCGTTTCATTCGAAAATTCTAAGATTATTGGCTGTTTTTTGCTTTAGGTATCGCTCCTTCAGCACGATGTTCCAAATTTAAAATACGCTAATCCATCTTGTCCAGTCTATCTAAAATTACTTGCAGCATTAAAACAATATTTTTTAGGTACGTGAAGTTAACACCGCCAAATGCGAATTTTTATAAAAATAGGTTACCATTCGTTTGTCCACGATTTGTCCACGATTGTCCAATAAAAATTTTCGTTTGTCCACCCTTCAAAAACAAAAATTTTGGGTGGACAAACGTGGACATATCGTGGACAATCGAATGCCACTTTGAAATTATCAAAAAGTTTCTATGGCGGTGCTGTGATATTTGGCTAAAATTTTTAAATTTGCTATAATTTTTTTTGAAGAGTGGACAAACAAAAAATGGGCGTCGACAAACGAAAATAATGTGTGGACACACGATTATCGCATCTTATTTGTATGAAATGTATTAATGTTGTCCCCAAAGAGGATCTGCAGTATTTTTTTAGTTTTTAAAAAATCTCGGTTTTGGAAGCTGGACAAACGAAAATTTTAAGTGGACAAACGTAGACATATCGTGGATAATCGAGTGCCACTTTGAAATTATCAAAATATTTCTATGGCGGTGTGTAACAGTAAATTTTACTGTTACATCAATTTCAGGAAATTTTGTTATTTTATAACCTAATTCGTATTAGTTGTTCCCAACTCTACTCTTTAAAATAAAGTAATTGTAATTATCGATTTTAAAAAATTTTAAGGGACACCAAACGTGAACTGATATAGGTTTCCTCTTTATATTCAAGAGAGATACAAAATATCTTCTAGAATAATCAAGTTTTTTGGTTTTGAAGACTTTCAAAATGGCGAACACGGCCGTTTGGAAGACTCTTTTCCTTCTCTTGCGGTGACATTAAATTATTTTTCAAAAATATCTTTATCGTCGTTGTGTGAGTTTGTGTCAAATTAATTCGGAACTTAAGGTAAAACTTTTGCTGTAGTTAATTTCTTTCGTTTTGATAGTGACTTTTCTTGCCTTTTATTAAATTGAAAAAGGAAAGAATTGTCGTTGGTGTATATATATATATATATATATATATATATATATTGTTGTTTTATTTAATATTTATAAAATTGTTTTTAAATTTAATGATTTGTTATAGCAATATTATTTACTTACTTTTTTTGTATTGTACTGTGATGTTCACAAAGATCAATAAATATCATAATACCTTCTATTAGGTTTACTTTTACACTGAGCTTGAGACTATTTTGTTCTATCACATTTTTTTAATAATAAAATCTCAGGTTTCGATTTATTCGCGGTTCTAAAATATTCTTTGCCCCTCGTAACATGCAGAATATTTGTGATGCGTGCTCTATAGATCAGTTGCTTTTGAAATAAAAATACTCCAGAATTCATACAACTGATGTCTACAAACCTATTTAATTGTTTTACTTTAAACAAAATACTGTAAGTATATTTTAAAACATCTAAAAATAAAATTTCTATTAATATGTACTAGTTACTACTTTTTATTCTTCCTCATTCGCACTATAATGAAATTAAATAAATTACATCCTATAAAAATTCAAAATATTGATAACTTGTATCACTTGTATAACTGCCTTTAAAATTATTGACAAGTCTGAATTTAAATTATTAAAGGTTGGAATCAGTGAAAATATAAATGAACAATGATAAAGATATGTTATCAATATTTTATACGAGAAATATTATTACAAAAACAAATCTTTACATAAACAAATACCTTATACATTGATTATCAATGTCTGTTATGTAAGGTGATTCTTCCTTATCCACAAGGAGACGAACTAGATTGATATCCTAAAATCAGGACCAGGACATCACCAAAGTGTTTTGGGACCAGCAAACAATGTCTATCTTACGGACTTTGTCGAACGTTGCATGGCAACAATATGAGATTGGGTAAGTACAAATTTCGCATTAATTACCATTAATAAATTGCGTAGAACATTTCTTTTTACAGAATACTTTACGTCTGGAATATACTGGAGTAGTTTCATTTATTTGTATGTGGTTTTTTTCCAAAGAATTATGTGGACAAATTTGACGTGGATCTTCCTTTCTATCAACCAACTGCCACTGTCCTTTTTTTCATAAAACTTCTATTTTTCTCTAAAGTCAAGTCCTAATCAATTTTCTTTTGACCAATAGAACGGACAAAGGTTCTAGTTATAAATTGATATACTGTGTGTGATTCCAAATTACTCGTATATAATATAAAATTGTATTTAGTTAATATTACCTTTTTCTTAATTTTAAAATTTATGGAGTATCTAGAAAAGCATTACTATGAATACGAAATACAGAGAAATGTGACTAATGAACAAAGAACAATTTTCATTTGATCTCATACCGATATTTCGATTACACTGTGCCACAAATTTTATTTAGTTATAATATTGTCACGGTGCAAATTTCTTTTAATTATAAAACTATTATGATATTTATTTCTCATTTTATTTAATTATACATTACACAGACCATTTAGTTAATTTTTTCCTAACATAATAATATATAAATTTGCTAAAACGTGTCTCATTACGCTTTACATATAAACTATCTTTATCTTTCGTTTTCAGTTTATTACAGAAAAACTTTATTTTTCTTTAATTGATGATATTAAGCGAAAAGTTCCATTTTATTAGTATTATTACATACATTATTTAATTAATTATATATTATTATTAATTAGTTATTTAATTAATAAAGAGAAACTTTATTTTCCTTTATTGAGAATATAAAACGAAAAGTTCCATTTTATTAGTATTATTACATAACTACATTATTTAATTTTTCATTTACCGAATTTATAATTTTATAATTGATATTAGACATAAAATTTCCATTTTATTAATATTATTAGGTATGTCCATTATTTAATTTTTTTACAGACTTAAGATTTAAATTTTTCTTTTGTATTGGTGACATTAAAGATAAAGATTTCATTTTATTCTTATAATTATCAAATAAATTATTTAATTTTTCATATATGCATTTAAATTTTTTTTTATTTTTGGTATTAAAAATTTACATTTCCTTTTATTATTAACACTTTGTCTTTGTATATGCGGAGTGGATATCACCAGCAAATTTGAGCATTGTTTGGATTATTTTTTTTTTTCGATTTCTTTTTACATTTTTTTATCCTTTTATAGTTTTCAAAGTTACAGAAACTCTTAACAAAACGAATGGTTTTGTTTTTATGAAACGTCAGTTTATTTATTAATAATTTATTTAAACACTTATTTATTTTATAACACTATTATTCTAATTTATATATATTTCGAATGTCTTTAAACTGTTTACTATTTATCTTCACTGTCCATATAATAACTAATACAGCGTGCACCTCCACCAATTTTAAAATTATGGTGAATGTTGTAGAATTTTCTTTGCCAAAACTCGAAACATCACGTTTTACCTGGAAAGATCTTGAAAGCACCTCCGCCATAGTCGCCACATATGTTTGGTCTTAAGGGGTTTAATTATGTATGATAATCGGACAAGTTGAGCCTCAAAGGCCAAATAAGACAGAGAGGGACTTAGAGGGTTAGAGCATGACTGAATAATAAAATGGCTCACATTACAATATCAATTATTTTCATTGGTAAACATCTGCAAAATGTTTATTCTTGATTTTTCATTGGTTATACTCAAAAACGAACGTTTTTTTTTTAATTTAATTTAAATAATTCTGATTTAATTTTGATAATCCAAAGGTAAAAACGATCTATAAAAAAATGAGAAGGAGTAGAATTTTCTATCTTTACAAAATACTCCAATTTTTTAAATGAAAATGGCAGAATAATATTCTAAAATCTTTCTTTTAGCCTTTAATTTCAGTTTAGGTTTACTACGTTTTTTCTGCTGATTTTTTATTGTAAAAATTGTGTTTTGAAAATGCAACACTACAGCTCTCGCTCCAGGCATGCTAAAAGTTAATTTAGGGCATAAACAGAATGTGCTCCGAGTTCAGCTCGGAGGTCGTATCCTAACACAAAATGTTTAAAATAAACCATTCACACAATAATATTTCTCTTTATAATTTAAATAAAAAGTAATTCATTTAAAATTGTATAGAAATATTTATTTACTGTTCTGTAGCCGTGTGTCCAACACATGATTTTCCTATCTAGTTATTACAGGCCTTTTCCGGTTATTTTGTACAATCTATTGCAGCACCTCTGTAAATATTTAGAGATTAACTTAATATATGCATTTTCCACATACATCTAACTCAAAATATTTTTCTATATACACTCATTGCCAACGAAAATGCTGAAAAATTTAAATTTTATACTTTTCCTCCAATTTTTCCATTACGGTTCATATTAGAGAAATCATGTAAAAAACAAAAATTATAGAGATCTATATCGCAAACATCTTTTATTTTAACAATTTTCTTAAAAATCAGATTTTTTTATGTTTAGAAAAATTTCTCGAATACGGACCATTTTAAAAAATTTTGTATGCAACGAAAATTATAGAGAATAATATTAGAAGTAACTTTTATTTAAAGAAATTTCTTCTCCAAACGTAAATAACAGATTTATTTTATAAAATATAAAACTGACCTCCTATAAAGTACCCCCAGATGTTCCAACTCTATCCAAAATTCAATCAGTTCACCTCAGGCCGGAATAAAGCTTAAGTTTAAAATTTAATGTGTTTCTCTTTTGAGTTTTCTTTAAAATTCAAAATTTACACATTTTCTCGAATACGGTCTATTTTAGAGAAATTATGTATGAAACAAACATAGAGAATTATATCGCAAACAACTTTTATTTGAACAATTTTCATAAAAATTTGATTTTTTTACATTTTGTAAAATTTCTCGAATACAGACCATTTTGGGAAAATTTTGTATTGTACAAAAAAAATTTATAGAAAATAGTATAAGAAGTAACTTTTATGTGAAGGATTTTCTTCTCTAAACGTAAATAAAAGATATATTTCATAAAATATAAAAATGACCCCATATAAAGTACCCCACCAGATGTTCATAAGTTATGGTGGATACAGACACACACACACACACACACACACACACACACACACACACACACACACACACACACACACACACACACACACACACACACACACACACACACACACACACACGCACGCACGCACGCACGCACGCACGCACGCAGTCACGCACGAACGCACGTAGGCACGCACGAAAGCACACACGAACGCACGCACGAGAGAGAGAGAGAAAGACATCGTCCCGAAAATAGTCAAAACGGATTCAGGGGATCCCAAATCGTGAAAATCCGTCGAAAACTGGAGGTCGAAAAAAATCATGATTCCTATACTTTCCTTATATCTGTATACAGATAGGAAAGTAAAAAATAAAACTACCGATATTATACAAATACTCCAACACTACAATGGTTCAAAAATTAAAATATAAACACCACTAAATAACAATAAAATACTAGATTTTTAAAAAACTAATAGTAGAATATTTTCTGTCAACTCAATTTTTTATTCTGTGATGTCCTTCACTACCGGGATGAGACGATGCCATTCATTGAAGAGTTTACAATAAAGGAATGATTTGATAAATATTCGTATAGTCAAAAGTAATTTGAATCGATTATTTTTTCTTTGAAAAATTAAATGAATTTTAAAAGATAATGAAACATAGGTGAATTAAAAACTTGCTAGTTAATGCTTCAAATTAGTAAAATGAAGCCGTTCCTGTACATAACGAATCCAACACCTTTGGAACTTTAAGTTAGGCACGTAATAGAAGGGTATAATTTAACTTTTGGCAGTGAACAGATTAGTGGTCCTGGTGGCAACTGTATGCCACGATGTCGAAAACTATAAGGTTTATAGTACTCCTGCAACGACAAGAGCTTTAGATAATATTTTAGAGTTGCTGTGCACTTTGAAAGTTTGAACTTTACCGGACTGATGTGTGCTCTGATGATTAATATTGCAAGAGTTTTTGTTTGCGATGGACGCCGTGGTGCAAACTATACGGTCTAAATATAATTTAGAGCTTTTAAGCTTTCCAGATCATTTTATAAAATAATTTCATTTTTTTTAATCCTTTAGTGGTGACATCGAATTTACCACACACCTAATGAGTCTAATGATGACAACAATGATATTTATGTACAAAAAATCCAATTTGCGTATACAAAATAGTATATTATTACGTAACAAGAGTTGTAAGTAACCCATTACGCACGAAGTGAAAAAGTAAATTTCACGAGTGCGTAATGGGCTTGCAAGTCGTGTAACGTACTATACTTTTTCTACGCCCACTTAAAACATTCTCTAAAAGGATTCAACGTTATGCTTGTGTTGCCAATCCATTAATTTTTCGATAGGTAAGTTCGTACCATTTGTTGGATTTTAGCTAGTAACAAATTATGTGTGGCAGCTTAAGCTTTTTCTAAAATCTTCAGTGGAATGCTTATAATTTCATCACTTTCACTGCTAACAAACATATTTGTAGGTACAGAGAAAATGTTCGGATACAATCATATTTTGTTACAAAAATTGGCAAATATAAATTGCATGACGTATAGAATATTTTAATCTCCTTTTCTTGCGAATCTATCTGCAATTTCGTTACCCTTTACCCCTTTACGATGCGGGAATCAAGTGAGGGTAACTGTATTTTTCTCGTCTAGCTTATTTAGTTTTTATAGGTATTTTACGATCATTTTTGAGCTTATTACGCAAGAGCTGATTGTGTATGGGATATGATGATAATCTTTTTTCTGCGATGTTGAACTGGATACACTTCTAAATGGCATAAATTTTCGCCCAAACTTTTAGAGTGTCTGATTATAGGCCCATACACTTCTATTCCAGTTCCTTTTATGGTTTTGGAACCATTCGTATATCACTAGCATGTCTTTCGGTTTCTAGCACGATGGATTCTTGGCTCTATTCTTTTTTGCAGCCCAGCTCTGTGGTTTTGAAGTTTTTACAAAAGTAAAATACTTTCTTATTTTGTTCTTTGGCATATCCCAAGTATCTTCGGTCTTTAAATTAATAAACTTTCGTTTGATTACTCCGTTCCTGATCATCATATATCTTGTCCTTTTTGCTACGTTCTCTTTCATTAAATGTAGAGGGACAAGGATTAAAATTACCTCCATTGCGGCTGTAAGACAGGTTCTTATTGCACCGGTGTTGCTAAAATAGGGCTAGTCTTTGTACTTTTAAGATAGTAGCTCTCGTAGTAGCTAAACTAATTCTAGGCTACATCCCCATAGGTGATGATTAGTCTTACTATTGTATACATCCATAGCAGCGTGTTTAGGTTACATCCCCATCTTTTACCTTTAATGTTTCTACATATCATTTAAGCTTTTGTGGCCTTATTTACTACTTTCTTCTCATGTTTATTGTCCAGGGTTTTTCCATTCTATATCTATCTTGTCTAAGTTCCGCCTCTTGGCACTATCTATTTGTGTATTATAGTCCTGTTTTGACTATATCACACAGGATATTTATAAATTTGCCTTTAGCAAATATGATTGTCGTCGGCATAACCTTGACAAGATATACCGAGGTCAGTTAATCTGCATAGAAGTTCGTCTACGGTTAAGCTCCACAATAGTGGAAAGGGAATTTTTTCGTGTGGACATTCTCTGATTGTGCAGATTGAGATAGTGTCCTGCCCAATCTGTGTCTCTGCAGTTCTCGTTGATAGCAGCTGAGCTATCCATCTACATGTACTGCTATCTACTCCTCTGCATGCGAGTGCTCTTTTAACAGATTCTCGTGGCGCTTAAGTTACTGTAGTAATTATAACTGAAGACACTGTTTCACTTGCACACATAGCTGGTGGAGAACGTTGGTACGTTTAGTCGTTTCTAAGATTTTCATATGTTTTGTTACAAAACAACTGCATCGCTTTACGTATAGGATCTTTAAACCAATGTCAGTTAGGCATTCCAATGTCCGCGTCCTGTCAAAACAATCGAATACGGTCATCTATAGGTACACAAAGTCAATGGCCGCATTCAGCAGAAGCAATCGATTTATGATTTTCTGCTGAATGATATATAAAAGAGCGATTAGTAATCAAATGATGAGTTATCGGCCGCCATTTAAAACATCGAATTTGAAATACGATTAGTTATCACATCGTGATTAGATTTAGAACTTATACCAACTGAAGTGAATGTTTTGTGGTGGTGCTCATAACTCATAACCTTATTTTATATTTATTTTGAATTCATTTTTACACTGAATTTGTCATTTTTCACTGAAATAAAGGACTTTGAAGTGATATATGTTTATAACAATATGAAATATATTGTAGTTGGTAATGAAGTGTTGCACAATGCATTAAAATCAGGCAAATACATTAATTTATAATTATGTAGTTGAGTAATTTATTTGGTGTTTTATTCTAAATTTTGTATCTATATTTTAGATGATGACTTTTTTCTGAAGTACATGTCACTTTTATGTCGCCTGTCGAAGTGCCTAAAAAGTTCATTCAGGAGATCCACTAATCGATAAGTCATCGCTAAGTTATCGTTTGATAATCGGTTGCTTCTGCTGAATGCGACCTATAATTTTTTCGTTAGAAAGTCAAATGTCAACTATGAAAACCGACATTTTTTCTGACATTACTTTCTTCTGATGTCCCTCTATAAAAAATAATATTTTCTCTTTAGAAACTAAAGTTTCTTCTAACATTTCTTCTTTGGATAAAGTTTCTTTAGAGGTTTCTTCTATAAAAATTGATATTACTTCCTTAGAAAGTAAAGGTTCGTCTGACATTTATTCCTTATAAGAAAAGGTGTCTTCTGACATAACTTCTTTTAAAAGTTTTATGGAAAACAAAATTTCTTCGTTAAAAGATAAAATTCTTCTGATATGTTTTCACTAAAAAATGAAATTTCTGCTAATGTGGAAAACAAGATGTCTTCTGTAGAGGAGAAAATAAAACAGATGGAGAAAAAGATAGAAGAACTAGAACATTCAGAACCGGCCAAGGACGGTGAAATAAATTGTCAAGAGGAGGAGTCGAAGTTAAAATTGGAAGGAGCTCTAAACTCTGCTCGTGTTAAAGCCCCAACCTTCGAAGGAAAGATGTCATGGACCAACTACCTTAATCAATTCGAGACAGCTGCGAGAGCAAACGAATGGTCTTAACGAGAGAAGGTAGTAAATTTGACCATCGCCCTTCGAAGAGACGCTTTAGATGTTCTTAAGACAATACCTGTGGAGAGACGGATGATTTTGAACAAATGAAAAAGAGACTCAACATGAGATATGGCCACGAACACTTGGAGCAGGTGTACCGATTACAGTTAAAGAATCGAAAACAAAAACGTGACGAGAGCCTTCAAGAATTCTAATTAGATATTGCGAAGACGGTGCGATTTGCCTACCCATCAGCTCCTGAATACATGATCGAATGTTTGGCACTTCAAGCATTTGTAGATGGGCTTCGTGACCATGAAATGCAAAGAACACTTCGTTTAGCCCGTCACAAAACAATGGTCGATGTCTTGAATAAGAAGTTGCTTCGCTGGCTTCTGGTGGATACAGTGAAGTAAGGACTGTAAAAGAAGAATAGGAAAATAAATTAGACCAATTGTTTTACATGATAAAAACCCTTATTTAAAAGCAACCGAAGACTATTATGTGCTGGAATTGCGGTGAAATGGGAAATGTAAGCAGTTCGCGCAAACGCCCAAAGAACACTATAAATCGAAACACCGTGCCGGTGGCTGTAAAGGAAGGAACAATATTGCCTGAAAGTGATAAAACCATAAGAGTAACGCAGTTGTAAGGAACTGTAGAGAAAGCAACGCCTGTCATGGCGGACCCTTCGAAGCCCAATTAAGGTGTTGGTCAAGGAACTCTGATTGAAAAGGGGATGGTCGCATCTGTTAAAAAAGTTACAGTACGAAGAACGTCAGGTGTCAGCGATGAGTGGGCCCCTGTCAAACTTGGGGAACAACAAGAGAACGATTCCTTTTTAAGGAAGATAAGAGAATGGAAAAAGGAAAATCGTCAACCTACTTGGAAAGAAGTATCGAAACTCTCTTCAGTAGTTAAATCACATTGGGCTCAGTGAGACTCCTTTATCCTGGAAGACGGCTTATTAAAGCGAATACTTAAAAATTATGATGGTTTCGAGAACAGAAGACAGTTGGTCATTCCAAGGAGTATATTATCCGAGGTGTCTCGTCAGTTACACGACAGTCCATCAGGAGAACATCTTGATGTTAGGAAATCCCTTCAGAGAATTCGGAAAAGGTTTTATTAGATGAACAGTTTCGATGATGTAAAGGACTGATTAAGAAATTTACCAGCTGTGCTATGAGCAATGGGCCTTAGCGAAAAATAAAGGCTCCCATGAAGCAATATAACGCTGGTAGTCCATTTGAGAGGATCGCCTTAGATATTGCTGGACCATTCCTCACGACCAAGAATGGTAATAAATACATTATGGTGGTTATGGATTATTTCACGAAGTGGGTGGAAGTCTACGCCATTCCAAATCAAGAGGCCGGTTGTATATGTGTTGATAAAAGTGTTTATTTGTCGAGTTGGAGTACCCTTGGAGATCCACAGTGACCAAGGCAGAAATTTTGAAAGCCAACTCTTCCGTGGAATCTGTGACAGACTAGGCATGAAGAAAACCAGAACCACAGCATTGCACCCACAATCTGATGGAATGATAGAACAAATAAATAAGACCATTGGAAAATATCTGTCAAAAGTTGTTTCAAACCATCAGCGAGATTGGGATCACTACCTTTCGCTCTTTGCAATGGCTTATAGATCCGCTGTCAATGAATCAACAGGCCAAATACCAGCGAAGGTCCTGTTTGGGCGTGAGATGCGATTACCGTTTGACATCGACTTTTGGATGCTGACCTGGAGAAGATGTAGCTGGTAAAGTATAATGTATTTAGGTTCCGGTTGAATAACAACACTCACATTTGTTTGTTACTATTTTATTCGAACAGGAAACACATTTTTAATCCCCGGTACAAAAAATGGTACAACGCAGGACGAAACCGTTACCATACGAAAAATATAAGATGGACTGCGCGCGCCACCACTTGGTGTCGCAGGAGTGGAACTGTGACGTATACTCAGTGATACCAACTTTGTTGCATTGTTAAGCCCTGGTTATACTACATAAAGATTATGTGATCAAGTTATAAAGAAGAATGCACTATATACATGAATTGGTCCACTCGCACCTTCAAATCGGCAGTAACAGAATGAAGAAGCGATACGATAACCAAGCCACAGAAGGATGTTTCAAGGAAGGCGACATAGTCTGGCTCCATAACCCAAAAAGACAAATGGGTTATTCTTCAAAGCTTCAAAGGTCTTGGGAAGGCCTGTAGCTCATCAAGAAAAAATCAATGATGTCAATTACCGTATAAGTAAGATTCCGAAAGGTAAACCAAAGGTAGTGCACCAAATTTGGCTGGCACCATTTAAGGGTGACCATGAAGAGAAAAAAGAAGTAAATTAGCTCCAAGAAACATCTGACCTTGTCTTTGAAGAATTTATGGGTTCATCTGGAGGTACCGGAAAAGCCAGATATGGTGTTACAACCGAACAACAACAAGACCTGCTCACGGTTCCTAAAAATCACTCGCTGGTCCATAGCACTTTAGCGCCAACATTTGCGACGCTCGAGGTCTGGCATCTGTATTTCGGAAGAAGTTTGGTCGATTGCCAGAACTTTAAGATCAGTTACCAGCCCCTGGAAAAGCATTAAAACTTTAAAATGGATCGCGTTATTTATTCTCTTTGGTAACAAAGAACATCTTCCGAGATCGATCCACCTTTCATGATGCATGTGAAACATTACTCAGTCTGAGGAAGCATGTACTGGAGTACAATGCACAGAATCTAGCTATGCCAAAGATAGAGAGCAACCAGCTGAATTGGAGGATCACTAGAAACATGGTAGAAGTAATCTTTAATACCCAGGTTGAAATACTGATCTTTAGCCATTCTCCCAGCGTTTAGGTTATAACGAAGACTGTTCCTTATTATTTCCATGCAACTGGAAATTGTAAGAGAGGATTCATTTGCAAATACAACATTCAGTTTAATTTTCGGAAGGAACTATTTTAAGATGAGGGCAATGTTATGTAAAATCCTAAGCCGACCCTGTCTAAAGCAAGCGACCTTCAGCTTGCTACTCGATTCATGATCTAAGCACCACTGACGTGTGGAGACAATCTTGAATATACCAGAATGGATGATGCGTATCGTTGAGTCAGATGGAATTTTTGGGAGCGTCTAGAGACTTCTCGTAGCAGAGTTGGACTTGGTATAAATAGCCCGGCTCATCAGCGGACAGTTTGGTTTAGTTTAAAGTATTGGACTAAAAAGTTAAATTATAATAAATAAATTAGAATTGTGAGTTAGTGTCTAGGTATTATATAAATTAATTAGTACGTCACAAAAAATTATAAATAGTGTATTGTAAATAAACTATAAATAAATTAGACTATCGTTACAATACATAAGAAAGTAGTAATTTTTATTAACTTTGTGATGAGTTTATTCAATAAACATGCACCCTTAAAAACCGTCAGGGTCACTAAATCAAAAGCTCCTTTACTCACAGATAATTTGAGAATATTAATGAAAGAAAGGGTCAAAGCCTATACCAAGTATGAAAATACTAAGTTAAAGAATTATAGAGATCACTATAAACAACTACGCAATTACACTTTATCAATGATCAGATATGAAAAAAAGGCATATATTAATAATTTATCTAGGATTAATGGAGACAAAAGTTTATGGCATACCTTAAGATCTTTTAACATTATCAAAGGTGTAAATAGGGAAATTCCACAAAATTTGTTGGATCCAAATGAATTGAATAATTACAAGGTGGCGCAAAATCAAGTACCCTAGTTGAAATCTGTTCGAGTTTTTCTGAGGGGTGGCCATTTGGTCGATATTGTTTTTAGTGCGTAACAAAATAAATTTTTAGAGTTAAATTAAATATTTTTCATTTATAATATGACTGTTTTTTAATTAAACTTATTTTTATATAAAAAACAAATAGAAGACTTTATTTTGCGCCACCTTATACTTCTCATCCATATGGACTCAAAATTATAATGCACAATGTGAGGAATATAATAATTATTACGAAAGCCAATTGTTGACTTAAAATATTTAAATTCAAAATGGCTACTCCTGAACAAGTTCATAACATATTATTTGACATAAAATCCCAAGCGATGAAATTTCTATTAATATGCTAAGGTATTGCAGTCCTTTTATTGATATGTTTATTTTACATATAATTAATTATAGCATTGAAAAGAGCATATTTTTAGATTTGTGGAAAATATCTTTTAGAAAGCCTCTCCCTAAAACTAATAATCCCTGTAGCTTTGCGGATCTAAGGATAATAAATAAGTATTTTGCCATGTATCTCAAGGTCTTACGTGTTCAAATATACGATTATGTAAAAAATGACATTATATTTTCATCACAGTGTGATTTTCATAAGTCACTTTGGTACGGTATGCTGTCTCTCAAGTTTTGAATAAAATTATTGAGGGTATTGGTAAAAAGTCATTGATTATAAGCTAAAGTGTGTCAACTATAGTTGTTAAAAGACCACAAAGAAAATAATTTAAGGATATCAAATTTAAAATTAGGATAATAATTATTTAAACTCCTATTATAACTCAAAAGCCGGTTGATTTTCAGTTCTATGGTAGATTCAAAAATATCCAAATGGTCATCTGTATTGATTCCAATAACAAACAATAATTTTAAAGCATTATGGAATTATTGATACTAAAGTTAACTGCCTCAAAGATAAACGGAAGTTTTGATATAATGATTTTGGAAAAGAAATTAATTATTAGATATTATTATCAACGTACTAACCGATTTAATCTTCGAAAGCCCAATTTGCAAATTAATTAATTCGTATAATCTGCCAATATATGATTAAATGTATAATTAATCATGAGTCCGTATTTTATCAAGATTTGTAAACCTATACTGATTGATGGAATAATTTATGCAACAATAATTTTACAGATTTTAATTACCCTTCAACCCTTTGTAATTTATACAATACCCATACTCCAAAAATAACTAAACGATTTAGGTAATTGGCTGCTTTACTCTAGCTATAAAATAATGTTCGTTTGTCAACACCATAATAATAATAATAATTATTATTATTTACAGTTCACAATATTGTTACATTCTAGTGGCTAAATTTGGGTTAAGAAATTTTAATATTTTACACTACATATGATATAGTTCGAGATCTGACAGTACAAACAACTATCTCATGAGTTACCAAAGGTTTTAATTTACATGTCGGTACTACTCTAGGTTGTAATTTTAACACCGTCCGTCTGCCGGGCCTAAGTGGTCTCTTTATTATAATTAAGACTTTAAAAAAAATCTATTGTGTCCAACACATGACTCCTATCTAATTATTATAGGCTTTTTCCGGTTATTTTGTACAACCTATTGCAGCACCTCTATAAATGTTTAGAGGATAAACTAAATATATACATTTTCCACATACATATAACTCGAAACATTTTTCTATAGATATTCATTGAAAACGAAAATACTGAAAAATTTAAATTTAGCACTATTCCTCCAATTTTTCTATTATGGTTTATTTTAGAAAAATTATAGAGATCGATATCGAAAACAACTTTTAGTTTAACAATTTTCTTAAAAATTCGAATTTTGCACATTCTGTCCAATTTCTCGAAAACGGACCATTTCAGGAAAATTTGGCATATAACAAAAATTATAGATAATAATATTAGAAGTAATTTTTATTTAAACAATTTTCTTCTCCAAACATAAATAACATATATATTCCATAAAATATAAAAACGGCCTCCCATAAAGTACCCCCCTAGACGTTCCGACTTTGTCCAAAATCTAATCATTTTACGTTAAGCCGAAGTAAAACTTAAGTTTAAAATTTAATGTTTTCTCCTTTTTCTGTTTTTGAGTTTTCTTCAAAATTCTAAATTTACACATTTTCTTAAATATCTCGAATACGGTCCATTTAAGAGAAATTATGTATAAGATAAAAATTATAGAGAATTATATTACAATCAACTTTCATTTAAACATTTTTATGAAAAATTATTTTTTTACAATTTGTCAAATTCTCGAATACATTTTAGGACAATTTGGTATAAAACAAAACCCCTCTAAAACCGAGATATTTTGAAAATTAAAAAAATTATGCAGATGCTCTTTGGGGACAATCTAAATACATTTTATACGAATTAGACGCGATAATTGTTTGTCCACACAATATTTCCGTTTGTCTAAGCCCAATTTTTGTTTGTCCACTCTTCAAAAAACAATTAGAGCAAATTTAAAAATTTTAGTCAAATTTTGCAGCACCAGGTTGGGCGCCAAAGTGATACGAAACTCTGACTCTCGAGAGACAAAAAGCTGCGTCCCAATTGTTTGCTAGCTCAGCGGAATTAGGTTCAGAACCACTCTTTAACGCCACTAGTAACAGAAGAACCACGGATGTCAAATTATCGCGATCCTATTTGATTTAATTAAATAAATAAAAAAAAAAAAATTAGAAAGATATTTAAGGAAAAGAAAAGTTAGGCGCCACCTGTTAGTAGTGTATTGTTTTATTAATCTTCAAGGAAATACGGTATACCTTTGTAATAAAAAAAATCAATAAAACTTAACAATTTTATTTAACAAAAAAAAAGAACAATTTATTATATTTATATATTTCGTATGTACTAGTTAGTATTTATATTTCCAACGTGTATCGATCTCATTGGACTTCCCTTGCTGTCGTCTCTGTGGTGCTGATCTCGTTTTTCTCTCTGAAAGCTGCTACAAACTCCCACTAGTCTTTTAGGGATCGGTAATGCTGCTAGTATAAGGATCAAATTATTGTTCAAAAGAAAAGTTTTCCTCTGTTGTAGCGACGTCGCTAGGGCGAAGGAGATGGCGCTAGTCGGTGAGGTAGTCTGTAATGGAGAGAAAACGAGAGTATTATGCCAGGCAATATATATAAAAATAATCTCAAACTATAAAGAAAAGTCAGTTGACCAACTAATAATGTTTATATATGGTTTTCAACACATTAGAAACAAAATAAATAATTACAAAATATTCATTTATTCGTTTATTAATAGTTGTAGTGCTTTTAAAGAGTATGATTTTGATAATAATAACTACTCTTAATACAAACTCAAATAATATTGGCTCTTGTACAAAGTTTTGAAACGAACTTACAAATGATAAAATTATTGGAGAAAGTGAACACGCATTTAAAATTATAACAGCCGCCACTGCATGGAAGATAGATACCGTATCCTCAGCTCCACTTCCTTATTTACGATTTCAGTTTTATTACTCGTATTTAAATTAGTTTCATATAGTTAAGATTTTTTTCAAAATGTGCTCCAAATAAAAATAACAATGCTATTATTCATAGATTCTACACAAAAATAACTCATTTTAATGTATATTTAATCTCAGTAACTAAAAAATATACTGACAATTAGTTTAACAGAATTGTCACTTATTTAAAATTTTATAAATAATATTAGTTGGGTGTACAAAATATGAAATATGATTGGCGTATTTAATTTTTTTGTAGTGTTCTCACTTCCGATAATGGATATGAAATATATTCGTTCAGTTGAACGCAATAGCGTACTTTTTTGTTTTCTTGTAATATCCATGTTGAAAGGGATCGTATTTAATTCCGTCCCCGTTGAATGGCAATATGAAGCGTCCACCTATTCTATCGCTTTTCACCGCGGTAAATTCCAGGAATCAAAGTCGTGCATGCGCTGGAACAGAAGTAGAGAGTCATCGTCATAGGAACGGGAATTAATTATTGAATGTCAGTGATTGAACGTGGAGAGAATGGAATGTCCGTCATTGTTAAAAGGTTTAGGTTTTTGTTAGTTTTATTTGTGATAAAAATGTTAGTGCCTTTTTAAATCAATTATTATGTTTCAATTACTTTTATATTATTTAACTAGTTGATCGTTTACTATTTAGATTTGAATTTCACTGTTATAAGTAATTTCATGTTTTTTCTTGACGGCATTTTTTTTGTATCTATCATAAAAAATTGCTTGCATTCCAATAACGAGTTTATTTAATTTTATGAGTTATTTTACTATCTAAATCAGTATCATCATTTAAATATTTTAATTTAAATATTTTTGAAGTTTATTGATATTTTGTAGTTATACCAAGGAAAATTTGCTATAATTTTTATTTGACTTTGAGATTATTTTTTTTAGTCATTTTTAAAGTTCGGCAAGGGAAAAGTAATATTATATTAGTAAATTATGTGTTTTTCTAATATCAGATATTCACAGCATTGGCAGATCTAAGTTAAAAGTATAAAATGCCTTGTTGATTGATACTAACATTTTCGCCCGTGGCTGGGACAACATCGGGATAGGTGTCTCGGTAAGATACCTTATTTTGTCACCAGAATATTCAACTCATAGGTGGGTAGTAAAGCTGTATAGCTTCCCCATTACCTTGTCCCTATTAACCCTTCTTCAGTTTTGCATCTAGTGTGTTTGAACCTAGTAATGCTCAGTGTTTGTTATCTGATGAGTTATTGTTCTTAAAATATTTATTTTATTTTTGCCTTGCAGTATTAGATATTGTTTTTTTTATATAATGTATTGAATATTATTTCATATATTTTCCTGTCTTAAACTAAATTTAAATATTATTTTATATATTTTCCTATAATATTTTCAATAAAGATTAGATATAAATCAATAGATATTTTCTTTTAACCTTTACCACTCCCTCAATAACACGTAAGTAGCCAAAAGATAACGAATCTTTCAGTCTGTCACTCGTGGTGTCCTAGTCACTTCATAGTAGATCACGCCGCCACTTTATTTATCATTTATTTATTTATTTATTTATTTATTTATTTATTTTGTTTGGAACACAAACAGGACATACCCAAAAAAGTGTTCCCAATGCTTCTTACATAATGGGTTTAAACTAAACAACTTTAACCTAATTAATAACAAAATATTATTACACTAGATACGAAATAAATGTGAAATAAGAAATAAGAGAACAGAAAAAATACTAAAGTTATTGCATACTTTTATAAAAGAGAGAGAGATATTAGTTAAGTTGTCTCTCTTTATTTCAGTTGGTTACACTACAATGTGGGTGTAAAAAACAAATATTTTTATCTTTAAGGGTCTATGTGTATAGTTACAACAATTTTGTTCTTGCAGACAAACAATAATTGTAAAATGTTGTTGTACAGTCACTTATACAACTAGATGCTAATCAATTTAATAACAGTTGTATAGCAAGTTATAAAAAATTAATAAGTATTTTATTCCAGTTCTATTGATTTCAACAATAAGAAATAGTGTTGATATGCAGCTGCCAAATTAATGTTCTTAAACGGAAGTATTCTGTACGATGTAATACGGCTATGGATGTTCTGACCCTCAAATGGATCTAAACTGGACGTCCATTGGACTGAGTATTGTCTGGGCAGGCTATTATCACTCTACGCCCTGCAGAATCCAGAGCGTTTTTTAGTATTTCTAAGATGGTAAATTTGGAATCTCAACATTTTTAAAGATACTTTTTCTTCTTTTTTATTTGGGCTAACTGTTTACGTTTAGCAGTACATATGTCTTCTAAATGTTAGACGAATAAAGCGTAATAAAACAAAAATATTGTTAAGAGTGAGATTATAGGCCTTTTTGACTGACCCTAAGGTCCACTTTTAGCGATAACCACGAGTTATATAGAGGGGCCAAATTTGTATTTAAATTGGCCTCTAGATAACACACGGCTAGGGGGTTAAGTTCAGACCGGATGGACCTATGGAACCCTAACTTCTTGACGATGATTCAGAGGGCGGGGAAAGGGTTTACCGTATAGGGACTCTTTCCTCTGGCAGTATCTCCCTCTCTCAGAGATCTGACTAAGCCAATACCCTCGCTTTTAAATGATCGTGAGTCTTCATAAACCAAATAAATTAAAACAACAAGCGTAAAACAAATAACTATACTTTATTCAACAAATATAAAAACAGCTAGTATTGCTTCCGCAATCCAAAAGTCTTTGCTGACTACACACAACTAAATAATACTACTTAAACCTTTTTACTTACATGAGCATTATATTCTATCCGTTGAGCTGCAGGGCTGGCTAAAGCACATGTTACTTTTACCACTGTATGGCTTTATAAAAAAATTAACCGCGATTTCACGTGACCGACCCGTGATTCTACTTTCCAACACAAAAAAAGGAATCCACTTAATTCCAATGATTTCGACCGCTCGTCAACAAAAACCAAAAGGAACTCCTCGAAAATTAACCTGTAATTTTCCAATATTATGATTTAATAATACCTTGTCCAACTACACGTTTTATTATTTTATTGAATATCTATTTAGCGCGCCTGCCGTTGGACAAAACTTTACAAATCATAACATACCTATTCACAGGGTGTTACATTTATTCGTAACAATATTGAGGCCGTAACACCCAAACATACTGATTAGATGCGAGTAACGTTCCCAAGTTCACCAGAACTCGTCCAGAATAACATAACATAACGGGATAGATATAGAATGGAAAAATGAAGTCAAATATCTAGGCCTAACCCTGGACAACAAACTTCTCTGGAACACACATGAGAAGGAAGTAGTAAATAAGGCCACAAAAGCCCTAATGGTATTCAGAAACATGGCGGGTAAACGATGGGGATGTAACCCAAACATACTGCGATGGATGTATACTGCAATAGTGAGACCAATCATCACTTACGGGGCTATAGCCTGGAGTAACAGAACTAGTTTAGTTACTACGAGAGCTAATATCTCAAAAGTACAAAGACTAGCCTGTGTTTGCATTACTGGTGCAATGAGAACCTGTCCTACGGCCGCAATGGAGGTGATCTTAAACCTCACCCCTCTACATTTGATGATAGAGAATGTGGCAAAAAGGACACGATATAGAATGATCAGGAGCGGAGTAATCAGACGAAAGTCTACTTGCTTCAGGACTAAAGATACCTGGGACATGCCCCAGGATGAAATGCAAAAGAAGTACAGTTTTGTGAAAAACTTCAAAACCACAGAGCTGGGCTGCAAGAAAGAATGGAGCCAAGAATCCATCGCGCTTGCAACCGAAAGACGTGCTATTCAGTGGTACACGGACGGTTCCAAAACCATAGAAGGAACTGGAATAGGAGTGTATGGGCCGAGAACCAAGCACTCCGAAAGCTTGGGAAAATACCCAAGCATCTTTCAGGCGGAAATTCACGCCATCGAGAAGTGTATCCAGTTTAACATCGAGAGAAACTATCATAGACAAGAGATTATCATCATGTCCGATAGTCAAGCAGCCATCAAAGCGCTGAGTTCTTACGTAATCAGCTCAAAAATGGTATGGAGATGCCTAGAACAATTGAATGAGCTAGGCGAGAAAAATAGAGTTACTCTCACTTGGGTCCCGGGACATAACGGGGTACAGGGTAACGAGATTGCAGATAGTCTTGCAAGGAAAGGGGCTCAAACACCCTTTGTAGGACCTGAGCCGTTCTGCGGTATTAGCAGTAACATAATATTAGAAGAGATTAAAAAAGAATTGGGCAGTAGAAGAACCGAAAATTGGAACAATCTCTTGGGGCTGAGACAGGCCAAGATACTTCTGGGTGAATATAACCAAAAAAGATCGGAAGCCTGCATCTGCCTGAGCAAGAACAGGCTACGTATTGTAACAGGGATCCTTACCGGGCACTGCCGACTAAAAGGACACCTAAGTAAACTGAGAGTAGTAGAGGATAGTGAGTGCAGATTCTGTGAGGAGGAGGACGAAACCTCCATTCACATCCTAACTGAATGTGTAGCACTCCAGAATCCAAGGGCACTATATCTAGGAGGATATCAAATAGAAGAGGGAGACTTACCTAACTTGAAGCCACTTCAAATCCTACACTTCCTTGAGAAAATAGGATTGGAAGGGTCGCTATAGGCATTGAGACATTTCCTTAGTGCAGTGGCGACAGAAGGGGGCACAATAGATCTTTTAGGTCGCAGTGTATTAACACCCCATTATCAACATAACATAACATAACATTTATAAAAAGTGGTTAATTATTTTGCGTTTGTGTCGGCTTAAGTTATAAATTTTGTTGGAAAATATGTGAAAGAATTTTATTTTATTTTTATACCAAGCAAAATATATACAGGCAAAAGAAATATTAGGCATTCCAAACAAAATGGCTGCAACTGGTGATTGACAGGTTATGATATGGCAAAATTATGGCAACCCTGTAGGCCTGGTGATTTGACAACGTCAATGAAATAGATAGTTACATAGATTGACTATTCATATTTTTCAAAATAATTATAAGCTTATGCCTTGAAGTAAAAATGTAGGTAAATATATTTTTTACTATATTCAAAGGCTAAATATTGGTTTGTAAACACATTTTTGGAAAATCGATTCTGATTAATGAGCACTTATGAAGCAATATGGCCGCTCGTAAAGGACCCGCTTTGAGCAAACTATATAACATTATATGTATCACTGACCCTGTCAATGACAACAGGCTTCCAGGGTTGCCATATATAAATGTCAGATCCCACTTGTCAGCAGTTTGACAGGTCCTTGGAATGTCTTATACTTTAAATGATCCGTTAAAAAATTGTTTTTTATTCAAAATACAAAAACTGACCAGCGATATAATGCCTCAAAATTGATTCTAAAGATTATCATCAAGCATTTATAGTTCGGTCCAACATACATATAATTATCCTTTGAGAACTAAAATGTAAATAGCATTAAAGCTCTTGTTCGACGGCCAAAATCCTAATTTAAATACAACAGTCAAATTTAAGAAAGTGGGCGACGATAATAGCTACATAATTTTTATAAATTCAATTATAAAGCAAATTTATTTCATCTTTGGACAAAGCACGGTAATACGCTTCGTCGCTTTTTGTGTTGCAGTTAGTGTCTCAGAGTTATAAATCTGATTTGAAAAACCTCCGCAAATATCTCATTCACAAAGTTTTTCGCTCTGCATTATGTGCCAGTGAATAAACTCCAAATATATACACATCAAAAGCGCCAAGATTTACATTCTTGCTATTAAAGTTGGGAAGTTTGTTACAAGGTCTGAATCCGAAAAACGTTTTGAAGATATTTATTCACTGTCGAGAAGCGGTTTAAAAATTTGTTTGACATGGCACTGGAATAACAATCGGATAAATGAGTTGCGGTCGGAAAACTTTTCTTCTATTTGTGTCAAACTGAATTAAAAATTTTACCTGTAATGTTCAGGCAAACAACAAGTAATGTAATTAAATAGGCATTATTTCCTCTCAATAGTTGTTGGGATCAAATAATTATAGACTCATCGTCTCTTACATTTGCAGTCGCTAGAAAGAAGTCGTCTGTATAAGATATTCAATTCATATTACCTAGTTATTTATTGTTCTGCACCAGTTCGTCATTTGTTACTACACTGCTTTACATGATTTAGAACCACTTCGGCCTTTTCCATTTTGGAACGTATATAAATAAAAGTTTCAGATGGTGGATATTTTCATACAACTACTTGTATCGGAACTATCGATAATCGCCTAAGGTAATGCAAAGAACTGTTAAAAATTAATTTCATGAGTCCGAAGGAAGCTACATCTAGAAACAGTTTGTAATTAACCTTATTTTCATTACTATTTTATTACTCATCTTAAATCATTTCAGGGTTTGCAACACCGAGATTTCCGATTTAATCTAAAATATATTTTATTTCCATAATTCTGAAGAACCCGGTACGCAAGCGTTGATGTTGTAAGGGGTTTTCTCGCCACAGAGAAAACGCTGGTTATGGGCGGTTCTCGAGCGCCAGATTTTTAATGATGGTTTACTCCACAAACTTTCGAAACGGCGTCGAAAGTACTCGAGTAGCTACAGATGGAGATGAAAAATTTCAGGGGTCAAAGGTCACTTAGACACAGGTAATAGTAGGCCACAAGTAACGGGCTTTAATCGTTGCTTGGGCTCGTATAGAATTTATCACTAGCTGAAATATAAGGGGGAAATAAAGTAGGGAATTATTAACCAGTAATACGGCAGGTTAACATTGATACATATATTGTGATTAACTATTTCCAACACAAAAAAGAAATCAAATATTTCAACGCCCACCCCAGTTGTGGCGATAGTCAATATAACCCTGAATAAATAATAAAAAAAAAGAAACAAAACGGACGGTATTGATTCGCGACTAGTCTCAATCAGACGTCAAAATTAAATTAAAATAAAATATATGTTTCGGTGGAAGAAAAAAAAAATACTAACTTGGCTATTTACTTGGTAAATAACTGTTTACCCACGGTATCGGGAATTAAACTAAAATGTAGGTATTTTGCTGTTTAGGTGAAAAAAAATTAGCTAAACGGTCGAAGAGAGTTCGAGGAGACAGGGACGCGAAATAATTACTTATAGTAAATATACGGAAAGAAAATAAAAATAAATTTATACCCGGGGTAGCCTATTATCCCAGAATGAGCTGATCGTCATCACGAGCCCACTCAGACAGGGTAATGAAGCTATTTTTGCTTTCTACAACTTGTAGTTAGCACGAAAAAAAATAATGAAGAATATAAAGGGGAAAAGAAAACTAACGCGGATAGCACCTACTCCAAGAATGAACTGATCGTCATCGCGAGTTCATTCAGACAAGGACAGGATACTATTTAAAGTTATTTAAATTGTCAATAAAAGAGAAAAACAAATTATTATCGGAGGGAAGAGAATTTACTAACGCGGATAGTACCTACTCCAAGAGTGGACTGATCGTCATCACGAGCCCGTTCAAACAGGACAGGATACTATTTAAAATTATTTAAAATTTGCGGTTTAGAGATGCTATTTATGATTATTCAAATATACGGTGAAAGAATAAACAAGCTATTAAAAGAGGGAAAACGTCTCCTCGAAAACTCCGTTTACCACTATTCCCAACTTAATTACAATGGGGTACTTACTAGACAAAAGTATGTATCAATAAAATCAAATTTAAATCCCGATTTAACCTATCAAAAGAAAAAAATATAATTTCTTAATACCGACTAACGATCAAAAGTCTAAAATCCCAGGTTTTACAATATTACAGAATTAATTCCTATCATTTATTATTTAATTCAAATTCTATTCCTTTTTAAAGAAACGGTATGATATATGTCAAGAAATAAATTCAAATGTTTATTAATGAAATCAAATTAAATCTTTTATCTAAACACTAACTATAAAAAAACGGTATCATTTGCCAAGAAACAAATTCTATTATTTATTAATGAAATCAAATTAAATCTTTTAACTAGACACTATCTGAAAATGTTTCTATTCCTACAAGCTAATTCGGTTTTTAAAATGAAATACGGAATCAATATCAAACGTAAAAAGTGGAACAAGGTTTTTTTTCTACACCCGTATTATAATAATGCACTTATATGCCCAAAATCCGTTTCATAATGATACTCATTATGATACAGATTTTTCATTATGATACAAATTTTTAATCAATAGAAACCTACAATTTTTCAATCAAGCATGATGTTTGACGTTTGTCCTAAATTCCTATGTAATTGTTTTAGTTGTCAAAACGTATTACATTTTCGTAGATAGCTAAACTTCGATAATTATAATATTAAAATGTCTGATATCAGCGATATAGAAGACTCCTCCACACATATCGGAGAAAGGAGAAAATGCAGTACAAAATATTTTGCCCCAAAAATCTGTGGTAATACCAATACCCAAGGTAATAATTAATTACAATTTTGTAGAATTTTTTATAGAAATACGAGTAATTACTGTTATTGTGTTCAATGCCAATATAAATAGAATATTTATAGGTCTTGATTATTTATCGGGTGTAGAAAAAATAGCGTATGCAACTCTCATGTAATGGTTATTAAAACACTCGCATAAACCATACGAAACTCGCCTTTGGCTCGTTTCGTATCCCGGTTAATGCTCGTGTATTAATAACCATCATTACATGATCGTTGCATAATATACTATTACCTAACGGATTTGTAAATACACGGAAAAAGGAAAAAATATAGACGGTGATTTGATTTCGAATGCGGCTTATTATACTCGACTGCTGGCAACCAAAAATTATATCGAACTGATCATTTTAATAGCATCTCGGGTATCGTTCAAACAATTGTCCCTCTCCCAATCGAAATCCCACCTAGGCTCAGACCCACCGCGCAGCGAGATTTCGAGTGGCGTTCGCGCACCTGTAAATTAACTGAGGATCGATAGTTCAATCGCGTTAAAAATTTATTAAAAATGAAAAATAAAAATAAACTGATTGAAGAAAAATTGACTTCATTACATCCGCGTTTAATATTTATTAAAAATGAAAATAAATTGATTGAGGAAAATTGACTTCATTACAATGTGATAATTCAAACCGTGTATCGTCCCCTCTTCTAGTACAAGAGTCGCGCGCCGGAAGGTCTGATATGAGCACTCATGGTTTTGAGACCGCAGGGAAAAAAGATTTTTGGGCCCAGTTTTGCCAGACGTAGCGGAATTCCGCTAATCGTAGCGGAATTTTATCAAGGTAGCGGCGTAGCGGCGGTAGCTCAAAATACCTTAAAACGTAGCGGAATTTGAAATGAAATCTGTCACAGTACAAAAATCATAAATCTTGCAGTAATTGTATAAACATTATTTGTACCGTTTATTATAAAGTTTAGTCAAATAACATAAAAAAAAATTGATAAATTTTATGGTTGCGATATCGTACGCCTTTTTTAATATCAACATCAACAGGTAATTTTTATGGTAACGACATCTTATGCCTTTTTTTAATGTCGTACAGATAAAATCACGGAACATACATTAGCTTTGATTGCGGAACCTGTTGGCGACAGATGAGCATGCGCATTTTGATTTTAAGCGTTCGTAGAGCCAAAAATCGAACACCTTAAATCGAAATAAAAATGTTCATCTGTCGTGGACATGTCGCCGGCAGGCTCTGCAAACAAAGCTCTTCCGTATTAAGATTTTACTTCTTTCTTACTTTTCCATCGTTTCGTCAATTCACTTGTCACAAAAATGTTAAATTAAACCAATAAACTCAAACCCTCTTAAGTTTTGTGAACATAAAACAAGTACCCAGACAGCACACGATGTCCATTGGACGTCCATATTTTGTCCAAATAATGTCCTGAATGTCCATGAACTTCATATGGATATTCATTGGACATCCGTTTTCCGTTATCCAATGGATATACCCATTCAGAAGTCCAATGGATGTCCAAAAAATGTCCATGATGAACACTATAAAAATGACTAACTTATAATAAATTATTGTAATTCTTCTTGTATAATTTAATTATTTACTACGTTTTAATTAAAATAAATCACTCGCCTCTGTTGATAAGATAGAAAAGTAAAAGGCCACTCAGGCCAGACTCGAAGAAGAAAAGAAGAAAGAGGTTAAGAAGAAAACAGCCAATATGTAGCACATAGATGTTTATCTGGTAAGAAAATAAGTATAATTAACATTAAATCATTTAAAAATCTAAAAATTAAAAAGCAAATCGTTTGTTTTAAACTAATATAGGCTATCAATTATGTTTTAAACTTTGTTTTCGATTTACATTCAAAGAATCCCTTTCTTTAGACCTTTTGTCAAACGATGTACCTACCTATTTAAGAAAATGGCTTTACTAAAAGCTAACTAATATGCTGCAAATTCGAGATGATGCCAACACAATTATTATTGTAAATAAGAGGTGAGAAAACTTTCAAAGCAGAAGAAAAGTTTCTATTTGTACTGCATGAGACGTTAGCAGAAGTAGAAGGCTATTTAGAAGATACAAATATTTTTAAAGAAGCTGTAAGTTTTACTTTTATTAAATAAAATAGAATCGTTTTGTAACGTTTAAGAAATAATGCATTGAAAGTGGTTCATAAGTTCACAAATACATATTTTTATTGCAATTTTAGATTCAGCAGTTACCAAAACCAGGAACAAGGACATGACGAACTTATAAAAAGATGGTTTGTTTCCATAATTTCTAATACCCTCACGAAAGAATTCACATGATATGATGGTATGAAAGTAAAATGGTAATTTAAAGAAACAATGAGCAGTTTTTTATTTATATGTAAGTATAGGGGTAAAGTACATTAGTCAATGCATATTTTCATATTAACTAATAACATTTTATCTAAAAATTTTACATTTTTAACTATCACTTTTGCCTGATCAGGCGTTTACTAAACGATTGATTTAAGACTCAATATTCGTATAAAATGTAATGTTTTTTTTTAGCTGCTGCTGAGAGAGACAATGGTGCTGCTTAAAAAGTAAGCGAAATAGTCTTAAGAAAATGGCTGAGAAGGTCAACAGAAAGGAGTGCGTATAAAACTAATACATGCTTGATATTATTTATGACAATAAAAATAAGTATAGTTGCAATTATTTTATTTCATATTAATGTAGGTGGTGATGTCCGTCAGATGTCCATAAATTGTCCAAAAGTAATACAAAAAGAGTCCATATATGGACCTTTCATGGAGTCCAAATGGACGTCCAGGAGTGGGACATTTGTATAGTCCAGTGGATGTCCATTGGATGTCCTTCGGTAAAATGCTGGACGTCCTTTGGACAGCTGATATGTCCATGAATGGACTTCCGATGGATATCCAATGGATTGACTTGTGATGTCTGGGTAAAATGTGATATATGACGTATGTCATATGACATATGACAAGAGACATTAACGCGTAGCGGAACGTAGCGGGATTTTTCACTTTTTGTAGCGGATTTTTCCATTGACACCCTGGAAATTCGATCATGACCACCGAATAATTTACTTGGGCTAGCTAACCGTCTCCGCGCGATAGTTTTCCGATCGATTTTAAATTTGATTTTGATTTTGCTTTCGACTGATAATTGTAAACCGCATAGTATTAGTAATTTAAATTCCGAATATTCATAGTATTTCCATTGAAGGTAATTTAGTTTCCGAAATTTATTGTTTCGTTTGATTTCATGTTAAATTGTAAAAAGCCGCCTTATCTATTTTGTTCGCGTTTTTTTCTTCACACCGTTCGAAGTAAAAAGGAATTTTCAAGCCAGTTTAAAATAAATCGTTTTAATTTTGCTGTGGTTTGAAATATTTTCGAACTTGATATAGGGACCGTGCGTCATGACTTTAACGCTAACTGGTGACAAAAATTTGAACTTTGTGGGGGGTATTTATTAATATTTTATACGGTATTTATTGTTTAATAATTATTAATTAAATAAAGTCCAATTATTTTCGTAATATCATTATCGAAAAAACTTGTTGCATCCGTGGATGTACGAACCGTTACTTTGGAAACCAGGATTTCATTCGATAGTAAAGAAATTTTATAAATTTCCACAGAGTAAAATTAGTGTGTCACAGCCAATGATATACATAACTACATAGATTGCTTATCCATATGTAAATCAGACGACGAAAAGCGTATTTCACTGGGCAAACTTTTTTTTTATCTAGCTTGTATCAATTTTGAGCACTTAGTTGTAAAGAAATCATTTACAAAACCGGTTTAGAAATTAGAATCTTTAGTGTTTTCTTGGCATTCAGATTTTTACATATTTAAATGAACATTTTATATAAATATAATTTTACAGATAATTAATGGTTTATTCTGTTGATTAAAACTAATGTAGAATGTTACTGTGAAATAAGTATGTCCAATTTGACAAAAATATCATAGCCCTCTTTACAATTTATTAACTATTTCTCATTTATTACTAAAATAAACAAATCATAAATAAAACATTGCAAGTACTGTCAAAAGATATTGCAACAAACTTTAAAATATTAAAAATCCAGTGATTTTTGTAAATTTTTTTAGTGACATTACCATTAAACATTATTCAGAATAATATATGTGTCCAATTACAACTCTTACCAAAGTTGTTTATATCTTATATCAAAGTTGTTTACATTTCCTTTTCAAAATTGTATTACATATTGCAATTATGTATTTTATGTAGTGTTATTTCTGAAATGAGAGTGGTCTAAAATTATTTATATCCATCTGTTTTAAAAATTGTTTAGATCTCTTAATATTATTTAATTACATGGAAACTCAACTTTACAAATACATAATAACGTGTCTTAAAGTAAAACTTTAATTATTTTCTTTTTCTAAAGATTAAAATGCTGAAATTTTATATTAAAACACATTTGGGCTAGAACGGCTCTATTTAGTGACCACTAGGAAAGGTACATTGCAACCCGCTTTTAGTATTTTTTTTTATAGATGGGTGAGCAATCTATAATATGTATATCATTGGGCGTCTCATAAACGTCAGTGGATGAATGACATTTCGACTAACATAAAGCTAAAGAGAATTATTATTATTCCCAATCTTCTTTATTAATTTACATTTTTTAAATGTTATTGTAATACTTTTAAATTCAGTGTTACTAAATACCGATATTTTGACATTGGATACTTTTGTTTGAGGTACAACTTTGCAATTTATTGTCACTTAGCCATTTAAATCTTTTTGCTTAAAATGTATATACATGTCCAGATTTTAATAATGTTTTACATTTTATATCATTTTGACCATGTACTCGATTGTTTGGTACGGGCCGGTATGTATATTTAACTATATTTAATATTTTAAAAAATATCCTTTATTATTTACTTGCAATGTTTACCCCATTTAATTCTAAAATTAAACACTAGAGAGGGCTAACTTCGGCAGTAGTGCGGCCTCTATATTTCAAGCACGGTCCCTATAATATTTTGTTTACGAAAATTATTTCTTTTCGAAATAATTTTATTACTTTAAGATATCTAAATATTTTTCCAAAACGACTTTGATTTTGCTTGGCCTTGTAATAGGAAACCGAATTCAATTACAGAAAATTATTTTTAATTTTGTTTTGATCGTGATTTAACACGTAAACTGCCTAAGAGTTTGATTTTTACCTTCTTTTCGTTTCTTCGGGCATATTGAGTAGAGTCTGCGCTATATTTCAAGTTTGGCTCGACCTGGCTCCCAAACTCCCAGCACAGTTCTATGATCTGATACACTGTTGTCACATACACATGTTAAACCGGGATTAACAAAATTTACAAAGACATTGTTGTTAGAGTGTTTTCTGTTACTCTAGTGGGCCATTTTACAAGATTAGTATTAATATTAAATGTTGATAAAACGTTTAATAATTTGACATGATCATTAGTTAATAGTCTCGTATCAATATTAAAATCACCACAAACAATAATATTAAAATTAGGTTTATAAATACAATTTAAAATATCTAGATTTTCTAAAAAAAAATGTTTAAATTACTCGAGGGTGAACGGTAGCAATTTAATAACAAAAGTGTGTTATTACCATCTTTAAATGTAGAGTAACAAAGTTCTGATACCTTATCGATACAAAATTTTTTGATATCTATAGTACTATTCACACATTTTACACCATTCCTTACCCATATTCCTACTCCTCCACCTCTTAGAAAGGCACTTCGAGAGTACCTAACTGCTTACCAAAACAAAATTTTCTAGATGAATTTGATTTATAGATTCATTGGTTTTCCACAACTCAGTTAAACAAACACTTAAAATTATCAATTTCCAGAAGGATATCACATATTTTGTCCTCATTTATACTCTGCACATTTAATAACAAAAACTTGGGATCAATAATCATCTCTGGGATTGAAGATTTCTCCGGAGATATAAAAATTATTAACACATGCATTTTTTGGCTAAACTGATGAATCCATTGCTTTTCTAAAATGTTTTTGGTAAATTCGCACTTTGAAAGATGCATATAATTCCGGATAGCAAGATTTCAAACTTTCACACACTACCACCGGGAAATGAAGCTTCAGCAAATGTTATATAGTTGTTACATCAGTACTAGGATCTACACTATAAACATGTACATCAGCAAATTTCGGCACACCTTTTATAGTGCCAGCAGCACCCTCAGTGCCAGTACCAACAATATGTTGTCGCTTTTTCCTATGTCTATAGGATAGTTCTTCCCACGCCCCACCATTGTTGGATGAGACGTCATCATTTACTTTTATAATGGAAGACATAATATTTTCTTGTATTTTTAAAAGCCCGTTTTTTTCAGCCAAAGTCGAAGAATAACTAGATACAGATTTACTTTTCGGTCCAGCTGGTCCTTGCCGATTATTAACAAGTAAAATATTGAAATTTGGTGAATTAACACTATCTATTTTATTTTCACTGGGCCTTTCTCATTCAGATTTCATTTGATTGGTATAGCATGATGTAAGCTTGGTATCATTGATATTACCCGATGTATTTACTTTTATATTCGATTCCTTGCAGGATGGACTAGGTTTAGCAACAGCGCCAGGTTTGCATTCATAATTTTTTGACTGCAATAAAGTAATTATTAACTCTTAGCACATTTTAAGTCACATTTTAGATTTGTTATTTCTAACCTCAAATGTTCATCATGTTCACATTAGGCCCTTATCACATGATTTTCAGGATTTTCACTATCCACAAATTTCTTTCTCGTACCATCACTAATTTTAACTGCTTCAGACACTTTTTTTGATACTAAAATTTCAATTAAATCGGATTTTTTTAACCGATCTAATTCTTTGAATACTGCTTCGTCAGTTGCCATGTAGTAAACTAACTTATATTAAAATAAGGTTTATTTTTAGTTAAAAATATAAATCGAACGTTCAAGTTTTCCGATACAATAACGTTTTTATTACGACTTTTATGTAAGTTAAATTAACGTTATTATTAAACATATATTAAACAAAATTTTCTAATTTCGGCAGAACCACAATTACATAGCAACGTTTTAAAATAATATTAAAATATACTGGAATAAATAATATTAAAATACCGTAGATATTTGATTTACATTAATAATCAAACGTTAACAGGTACGAATACACGAACGTTTTCTATACATGTATTTAATTTAAACTAAAGTTAATAATATACGTATATTTAACAAAACTATTAACTTTTAGTTACATCAAAATGTCTAAAAATAATATTAAAATATAGTTAAATAATTAATATTGAAATAACATTTATTTTTGGTTTACAAAATAAATCAAACGTTAAAATGTTTTGATACAACAACGTTTTAAATTTGATACGTATAATTTGCAAAAACACATCAGCTATAGGTTTAAATATAGTATTAAGCGAAATAAATAATAAACATTAATTAATAACAAGAACATAACATTATAAAAAATGTATTATTTTATTAATTTTCAACATTCAGATAAAAATAGAAAAAAAATATGTTAGAAACTATTATTTTTTATACGTATAATTTTTCAACTTTGAATTTTCAACCAGTAACATTTTTTTTATACCGTACAACGTTATATTTACGTTGAAAAAATAAGTGTGTGCTAATTGGGAGGGGTCATTTACAATTTCATCACATACTTTGATTTTCTTTTACTATACGGAGAGTTGTCGCACTGCGCAGCTTTCTGAGTGCCTTTTAAAAGGAGATAGAAAAATCCGCCATTTTGATCCCTTATTACGTGTTGCCTACATCTTGGCGCATTATTTTTAATAGGTGCGTTTTAATCATCCGCTTCTGCTTCGGAATTGTCGGTTTTCTTGTTTTAATTTGACAGATTAAAACGACTAAACCGACAATCTCGGAAGCAGAAGCGGATGATTAAAACGCACCTGATATTTTGCTTGCTGCTGTCAGTGTCAGTGAATATTATTTTTGGAGTCACAGTTTATTGCTAAAGAATCAGTTAGCTCACTCGGACCAGTTGAAAGTTCCAAAATAACATCCACTCCAGGGATACAAATTCAGGATACGCAGAAGACTGCTGTTTTATTATAGGCGGTTGTCATATATTGTATTATCCGAATTGCGCAGTGTATAAACTAAAACATTGAGATCAAAAGTGCCGACGCAGAGAGAGCGATCTGATTCTTTAGCTATAAATTGTGGCATCGGAATTAAAATGGCCGCGCCCTATGTTGGGCGTGTCGGACCTCTCTCTTGCACCGTATAGTAATCAAAGTATGTGAATTTCATGGAATATATCTTCATGTGGTTATTAGAGACTTCGAAAACGTAGCAGTAATCATAATCAAGTTTAACAGTTTTGTTTTCACATAAAACCCTGTATTCATAATTTGTCCATTCTTCAATGAGAAATTCAACAAACTTTTTCTTAAACTTTCTAGTTTTTAATCATTTGGAAAAATTCCACTACATTTAACAAGTCAACTAATAAAGCGATCTATATTTAAACGTAAGATATAAAAAATTCAAAATTTTAAAATATTATTTACATCAAAAGTTAGTAGAAAAGTTTGCTGCCATATTTTTAAAATTATGCTCACAGTACGTTTTTGCTTGCTGACAGGGCATTTTACCACTAGTTCGATTGCAGCAAAGTATTTCCATCTTCTACAAGTTAAGAATTACCTATACATTTTTATTAATTCAACCTTGTGCATATGTGTACCAAAAGAGGTTTAGTGCTCCTTACTATAGAATCGATGTCAGTTGTTTAAAGTAACGATGACAGAAAGTAATCGTTGTAGCCAACACAACAGTTTGAAGGTGAGGGTAAGAGAGATATTACAAAAAGTATTTGGACCATGACTAGATTTAAAAATCCTGCGCTCTTTTGCTCATAATACGAAATTGTCGAATAATGAATTTTTACCTAATTGGGGTTAAATCAAGTAAATTCTATTTTCTAAAATTTCTATAAACTCTCTATTCTTTATTTATTAATTACTTTTGCGTTCATTTCATTCTCTATTGCTTTTGTCTTGCCTATTATTTTTTTTTTATTCGAATTTCATGCCATGTTCTACATTGTTACATTATCAAATTTTACAACTATATTTATAATAAGGATAATTTCCTGAACGTAGTAGAATTTTATATAAATAAAAAAATTTCCTTGTTTTAATCGGTCATTGTTTTTATTTTCAATGGGTTAGCACTACATATGTTTCGGAAATTTTTTTCCATCTTCGGGTGCAGTCAAAATTTAAATATTTAAAAAAACACAAGGGGACGATTTTTTTTCTTTCTCCTGGGCTCGTCTGACTATGTGTCTCCGAATAACACTGAAGCCTATTGGGTTATTGTGTTTTACCCTATGTTCGTTCATAGCACCTACTCTGTCACCTTTATACCTTGTAAGGGGCCGATTACAATCAGTTTAAAAATTTTAAAAATAACAGAAACTTATCCTTTTCTTTCAGCGTGTTTTTAATTGGCCCCCATGTGTTTTTTTATTTTTAAATTTTGACTTCACCAGAAGATGAAATAAATAAATTTCCGAAACATATGTAGTGCTAAACGATTGAAAATAAAAACAATGACCGATTAAACCAAAGAATTTTTTTTATTTATGTAAAAAAAAATATTTATAATACTTTCTTCATAATTCTAGGGTGGGCCTTATACGTGACACACTGTTATTTAAAACTCTAAAACATGACAGGAATTACCATAATACAAAAAATGTAACTTATAAAATATTTTTTATCACTGTTGAATTTACTCCAAAGGTACATTTGACTAACCATTAAAACTTAGAAAATTACATATTAAACTGGTTATTACAATTTTGTATTTCTTACTTAATAAAGAAAATAAATTTATAGGCCAATAAAAACTTTCAGGAAAACCACTTTGTAAGTTTTACAATCTAAAGAGACTTTACTTAAAGGAAAATATAGCACAAACTTATAACATATAAGGCAAGATAAACATTTTTATTAACACAGGTTTTGTCGAGAGTAAATAGAAAATTTTGAAACAAAGAAAATCAGTTAATTATCTTAGGTAACAAAATGTTTTATATAATAATGGAGTTCAGAGAGAAAAGTAACATTTTCAGCTAAATTAGGATAACTATTCGTTTTGGTAAAAACGCCTTTAAGTTAGATTCAAAATGGAACAAATCAGATTCTTTTAAATATTTAGCATACTCAGGATATTCGCACACTGAAATTTTTTATTTGCTAAAAAATTAGCGCCTATTTAGCCGATAGTAAACTACGATTTTTGTAGTCACAAATGGGAATTATTATACCTACATACATGAGTGGATATGTCTGATATTTAATGATTAACTATATATTGGAATCTCAAAAACGGATCATACTAAAATTATGAAATTATACGAAGGTATTAATTACTTACAGCTAATTACAAAAATAAATAGATCGTACATTTTGACAGACCGAATTGAAAAATATGGGGTGATTCTGAAAAATGAATATTTCTTTAATTGTTGGGGCATCAAAAACGAATTTGATGTGTCTATCACCCTGTATTCAATAAAAAGTATTGAATTCTAGGTATTAAATGCTTAATCAATATTAATAACAAATTGCCTAATATAGAGTGTAATTTTTTTTAAGAAACGCCTTTCTGTGGAATGAATTAACCATCACCCTGTATACATATAATGTAAAATGGGTTTATATAATGTAATGTAAGGTTTTATTTTTGACCATGTTTTCATTCCATATCAGAATCTCTCAGAATTTCAAAAATTCCCCCTGCTGTAACTGAGTACCACCCTGTATATGTTTACATATTAAACTATTTATGTGTGTTTGCGTTAGACCAGGAAATATTAATGCTACAATCAACTAAAAATGCTTATATTTTTTTCTTTTTAATTGAGTTACGTAGTTTCAAGAAATACGATTTCTCGACTTTAACACCCTGTATTTTAAAAACTAGTCATAGGATTGAATTGGTCCCATATACACTTTTGGTCAACAAATTAAGTACAACATCATATTCAAAATTTATTACATTTGACGGAACGCCACTTTGCCATTAGAAAAGGGCGGGGTCCTTTAAAATTAGTAAGTTTTATACAATATCCTACATATATACGCTAAATAAATAATATTGCCAATGAACGCGAGCGCAGGGGCGGATATTTTCTGCCCTCACAGGTGCCATCGGCCATTTTAAAGTTTGTTTGACTGGAATTTTGGTAATTATTGGCAAGACGCCCTTTTCTTAATAATCTAATTTGTTTTTAAACTTACGTTTTAGGCTTTAGGAAGGATAGTAATATTCAAATTTATAAACTACATACATTTTACTTTTTTTTCTTTTTTATGTATTATTAAGGATTTTTGAGGATCATTTATTTAAGCTCCTTTTTAGAATTATATCTATCCTGTCACACTGGAAACTGCCATGTCATTACAAATGCGCGGTGTTGCCAACTTTTCTAATCCTAATCAATAAAAAATAAATGTAAAAAACTATAATTAAACCACCGGTGAAAATTGCAAAAATGTGATATTTTGGGTCCGATTAATTTTAAGAACACGGAATTTCGAAAAAAAAATGGTTACACTAAAAAGTACTCATTTTATATAGTAAAATTTTAAAGGGCGTCTTCCCAATAATTACCAATTTTATTTAAATTGTTGTAATACATACTTGACAATATTAATATTACATCATCTATAAAGTAATAAACAACGTTTACTTTTTAAAAACTCAATTACTTTACCCAAAAGTGTTTAAACTTTTCTTAAACAAGGAAATTTATTTATCTGACAACATATGACGTGACGGCCAAAGTCAACATTACCATCAACTATAGAGGATAGCCGAATTCGTTTAATTTCTGCTAAGTTAGCCGTGACGTTATCCCCTGAATACGTTCAGCTGCATTCCATTTAAAACGTACACCGATACACACTTTTTAAAATTACGACGTTTAATATTTTCTTACTTTAAAACTTAAAAGTAATTCAAATATTCAAAAATTATTTGACCGAGAGAGAAAATTACGCGCATCTAAAAAATTACAGGAGTAAATAAATAGGTAATAAATTTGAATACCATGGCCATGTTATCTAAACATTTTTTAATTAACAAATATTAAAGAAATTTGGCATGTTAGAGTATAAGTCAAAATTAATATACAAAGTGTACAACAAGAAACTTGCTAATATTTAGCTGCCGTCATCTCACCTACTTCCTAACCACTAAACTTCGCGCGCGCGAATTTCCGGCGAGCTTTTTAAATCTACACCATAAGACATACGCTGCTGTCGTCTCACCCACCTCCTAACCACTGCAAAAGCGAGCGAGCGAAGCGAGCGCGCCCAGCCGACGTTTCGAAATTCGCGCGTGTGCGAATTTCGAAAAGTTGGCCGGGCGCAGCCTTTTTATATCTACACTATGAGACATACGTTGCCACCATCTCACCCACCTCCTAACCACTACAAAAGAGAGCGAGTGAAGCGAGCGCGCATGGCCGACGATTAGAAATTCGCGCGCGCGAATTTTACATCTACACCATAAGACATACGCTGCCGTCGTTTCATCCACCTCCTAACCACTACAGAAGAGAGCGAGCGAAGCGAGCGCGCCCGGCCGATGTTTAGAAATTCGCGTGCGTCCACCAAACTAAATCACCCTATATTATCTGTTCTAATCAAATTAGTATTACATAATTAAACAATATAAAACATAATTACCTAAATCATCTAAGCAATCGCAAGCCTTCCAACAATCGCTGAAGATCCTTGTTCCGGGCAAAATATTTTTGTTGATTATATTCATTAAGGTCTCCTTCGTGCGATTGGACACAGCAACAATGAAAAATTTTTTTGTTGGGTCAGACCTCTGGACGCCTCCAAACACTCACTGGCCTTTAATCATTCGTCCTCTATTGTATTTTCTTTTTCCAAGTTTCGCTTCGTCTATTTCTACTTCCTCATCTGGTCCACCAATCATTGCGCGGGTTTGACTTTTAAGAAATGTACAAACCTCCCTGGTAAACGACATCCAATCGACAATAATGACTGAACCAAGGGCCAATTCACTATTATATTTTGCCGCGGAGTTGCAAGTGTAACAAAATAGGAAATAAACATTAAAATTTTATTAACAGCCAAATGGGATTTGTTAAAAAATGTATCTTTAAAAACGCTTCTTTGAAAGCTACATTTTTTCTTATGCTTGTTTTTTAAATAATACTTTTGGCAACGATAGTCCTTTCGATCCCAATTTAGGGGAACTGTATTAGTGCAAGTCGGGCACGTAACACTATCGCGAATAGGTCCATGTTGTATTAATTAAGAAGACACGTATCGCTTCATTATCTTCACACATAACCGCAACGTCTCGAATTGAGAAATTGCAAGCGTTACAAGCCATGATTAATTTTTTTATTTAACGCGCAAATTATGTTGAATGCAAAAACGTCAAAAGAACATCTAGTCGCCTAGCAAAATATTTGCTAGTTTCCAGGCGAATATGCAAGAGGTAAAACCGACAGAAAAGATATACCCAACTCGATTTTTCATTTTTTGGAACATAAATGTTCTAAATATAACCTAAAATATAGGTAGAATATATATATTTTTTTTTAATTTCTGTATGATTACTACCAAAAGTTAAATTATTTGTTGAAAGTAGGTAAAAAAACTCGTAATTTTACATCGTTTGACAAAACCGCACTTTCGTAGAACAATTTCTGTGGCATTTGTCAAAAAATTGAGAGATATCAAATTCAGATTTGGAAATAAATAAGCATGCTCAAGTAGTAATTAATTTGTTACTATAAATTCCTAATTAAAATCACATTTTTTTACGGTTTCCACTGGTAGTATGGTTATATTTTTTGCATTTCTTTTTCGTCGATTAGGATTGACAACACTGCACATTTGTAATGACCTGACAGTTTCCAGTATGACAGGACAGATATAATTCTAAAAAGAAGCTTACATAAATGATCCTCATAATTCCTTAATAATACATAAAAAAGAAAAAAAGTAAAATGTATGGAGTTTCCGCAGATAAATTTAAGGATTACTATCCTTCCTAAAGCCTAAAACGTAAGTTTTAAAAAAAATTGGATTATTAAGAAAAGGGCGTATAATTACCAAAAGATTGCAAACAATACTCACCAAATATAATAAACGTAACTTTATATACAGACAATACAAGATAAACAAGTCCAGTTTCATATTGCGTGATTAATAATTATGAAGTTTTAGAGGAAGCTAAATATTTACTGTCGTAAGGGTTAACATTTTACTACACCTAGTGAAAGTTTTGAACATTAATTTATTTAAAAAGTAGAGAACTGTTTGTTTGCATAAGGATTTAAGATGAACATTAATAGAACATATAGACCATATAGAAGATAACATGTTATTTTCTTGTCTTATTCCTCATAAAACAATAAATTAAAATCTAAAACGCCAGTGGATCATTCTGAGAGTATTTATGACAACCAAATCCAAATACAAATCCAACTCCAAAACAAACAAACAAGCAAACAAACAATAAGCAAGTGGAAAATATTATATCTAACTCTAGTAGGGCATTACTTGTCATACCTCGTAGTTTATACAGCATATTATAATAGCCTTTATAAATGTTTGCCAGTTGATCGATTTCGTTTTCTTTTATGGCTGTCCGTATGGGCTTAAAACCGGCGTCGAATATTAAATATCTCTATATACCTCTAATCCTTCTTTGTTTACCAATCCTTTATACATCCTGATTTAATTTCCTCGATTATTTCTGTATGATATTTTACTACCGCTTTTCCGAAGCCGTTTCCTGCCGATCTCAACAAATAATGGCCTCAAACTAATATACTTTTATTCACTTAACTCGAGCCTCCGCCATAAAAAATAATAAATGTGTTAAAACAGAACTTATAGCTACAATTTGTAACTTGTATGGCCTGCGTTTTATCACATGAGCGAAAAACGGACGTAATGTCGTCCTATATTTTTTCTCTTTCGTCCTCATTATCTGCTTTATCGTTTTATGGAGGAATTCGTCCCGATAAAGTGTTTTATAACTCGTTGTAAAAATTAAATATAATGGCTTTTTGTTGAGAACGATATTATGTCGGCGATGGAATATAAATTGGTGATTGCTAGAACGTCGTTACAGAAAAATGTTGACCCATAACAGAAAATTAAAAATAATCCCTCGCAACGCTTGGAACACAGATTGATTCGTTGTTGAGGGCGACAGCTATAAAAAGACAATAGGGAGAAATACATTTATGTCTCTAGTTGAATGGTACAATTTTAGTACAAGGTGTTTTAAAATGACTACATTAATATATAATTTACGTTACAGGTTCGGGAAGTGACTTAATAAAGTTGTTACGTGTCAAAATAATCTAGCTAAATTGGTATTAATCAAAACAGCAAAGTTCATAGGCAATGAATAAATTTTCTTCTATTGACGATTTCACTTAGCTATTCTATCCCATATTAGTCCTATCCTATCTTAAAGTGTTCTATCTTAATCTATTCTATTTTACATTAACCTAAACTACGCTATTATATTTTAATTTGTTTTATAATATTTACTTTAAGCCATACTAGTTCCATATCCTAATCTATGCTATACCCAAGTAACATTTTAAGATGTATCAAAGTATACAAGGTAACCATAAAACCCTTTTTTAAGACTCTGATAAAACTTTTGAATCCGCGAAATAGCTTTAGGGCTGCTATAAATCTGCTTTAAGAGTAAAAGGGAGAATCCTATAACGGTTCTAAGGAGTATTTTTAAAACAATATTTTAAGACTAATTAGACTTAAGACAAATTCCGTAAGAGTATATTAGGAATTTTATTAAACCGTTTTTAAATCTTTTTTAAGATAATGATAATAAGTGGGATAGGCATAAAAACTTTACAAAACTAATCAGTTTTAAGAGAATTACATTTTAAACTGTTTTTGCTTTATTCTGTTTTATCATACTTTCTGACAGAATGATTTTGTAAACATTTTGGGAAGACTGTCATATTAGAAATTAATTATTATATAGTGTATGTTTAATTTGTTTAGTTACACTTGTTATTTCTTTAATTTTCAAACACACACCAAAGTACTGTTAAAGTGGGCAATGTGGGTCGTAATAAATGATGGGCCTTACAATATATAAAATATACGTGAGAAAGGATTATTATACGGATTTTAATCTATTTACCGAAAGGTATTTAATAGAAAATAACATTGTAAATATCGAATATATAGCACTATAAAATGACTACATTTGTCTTCGATATGTTTTTCATATAAAATATCACATTTTGTATTTTTCAAATTATTTCATGGAAGTGACTATTTAACCGCCAATATAAATCCTATTGTAGGTGTTTGTCTTTGCATGGATACTTGTCATCGTCAGAAAACCATTTTCAATTGCGCATACTACCTACTGGAGTATCAGCAACAAACTTTGTGTTTAATCCTAAATTACTTTAGGCGAGGCAAGAGTTGTATAACATTACAACATAGTATATTCCAATATAAATTACATTTATATACCCTAAAAGAAATTAGCTGTAGATATGTTTGACAAATTTGACATCATGTGGTTAAACGCAGTAAACTCAATCATAAATAATAAATTTACTGTTATTGGCACAATGTTATCATTGGCACACTGTTGTCATTGACACACTATCACTGTCTTTGGTACACCAAATACGTCATTACAAAAATCGAACGATTTTAGAACTATTTGAACTTTGACCATAATTTATTTGAATATTCTTTAAGTACAGGTCTGGTAGACAGGTACTATTTTACATGATATGTGGTAAAACAGCCACTGCCATATTTAAAATGAAGTATTTCCTTATTGTGTTCTATCTGTACCTAAAAACGGACATTAGCTCATAAAACTAATAAAGCAAAACCAAATACTTTTTAGGACTTTCCAATTTTAATAAGCTCCTGCTACACTTTTTAAAGCGTTTTATAAAACAATAGTAAAACGAAAACCCCAATAAAACATTCATAAGTTCAATCAGACAGGCATAACCTAACCTCACTCTTGAGCTTCTTATTTACTCTACGAACAAGTCATTCAAAATATAAAAATTAGTAATAATATATTAACCATTTTTTTCTTTCACTGATCATTTCCAGAATATTAGGAGACTAGGAATGTTTGGATATTTGTTAAACAATGGAACACAATGAACTTATTAAACACTGAGGAAAAGGAGAACCATATACATTTTTTTTCATTCTTTATAGAAATTATCACTTTTCTTTATTTAGAACAATTTATCTTTCATTGTCAACATAATGTGATTGGGTTAAAAAGCTAGGTTATGCTCTAAAACAAACTTTAATTCTTATTAAAACGGTGTAGTTTTAAAAGAGCTCTGGTTTACTAGATTAAATAAATTATAAGAGTTATGTTGCAAAATTGTAGAAAATGTATCTAAAAGGTTCTGGGATCAATTTAATTTAAAGTATAATCCTAAAACACTTTTTAAAACTAAGTTTTAAAACCTACCTAAGATAACTGCTAAAAAGTATGCCTCTTTAATACCAAACACACCTTAGGAGTATCTTAAAAATAAATAGTTTTAAAATTACTTATAAATTAACTTTTACAGGACAGCGATAAAGCATAGTATACTTTAGGATAAACTAGTTTTCTTAAACAGATTTAAAGGTATCTATAAAACCAAGTAATAAGATCAATTTAACCTTTAGTCCTATTAGCAAAAAAAATAACTGTAATAAAATATTTGTTAATTTTTATGCTTTTACAAAATCCTAATAAATGAAACTTTATTTTCTTAAAAATGTTACTTGGGTATCCTACATAAAGGGTGTTCCAACAAGAGTTTCCGGATGTTGATAATAAATAAACGAAAACGTTTACAACATTGTAATGTGATCTCTACGATTTTAGGGAGTAAGTTAGGTTATTTAACAACTCATATGACATTGAAAGAGAATATTGGACGCCACTATATTTAAAACTTTCTAAACTTGACAATCGATCATTGATGAAAATATAGAAAATCACTGATCTTTATGATATTATAATTAAATGAGGTAGCTACAAATTCTAATTCACAGAGACTTAATTATTCATATTTAAATGATTTAATCAAACTTATCTGGAGGTACACTGGAAACAGTTAAAGAGTGACTGTAGAGGCCTTCTTGTGAGAATTTACTAGGTAGTGTTAAATCTTGTTAATTCCTCTCGGTGGTTGAACTAACTTCTTGATGTATTCTACGTTCTTCTGAATTTCCCAACAAGCAGCTTGTACGTTCTTCCAAAATTCATGCAGACACAGCTACTATTGAATCCTCGATTTAGTTTCTATCGAACCATCTAAATCTACTGAAACCATATATATAACTTCTAGGATTTCTTTAAGACCATCTATATACAGCAAGGCTACAAGGAAAAAGGTAAAAATATAAAGAAAGGAGCCGGAAAAAGTATATAGGCACAGCTTAGATGCTTTTTACTATCAAATGAACAAATTAAACTATTATTTTAATAGTTACACAGAGATTAGAATTTAATAGGAAAAGAAAAAGTCTTATTTAACATATATAAATATAGTAAAGCATATTATCTATTTCAAACAAAATAATATAGGAAATTATATAAAACATATGATTTCTTGTGATTTTCAATGTGTTTTCATGTTGAGGTTATGTTTCAAATTTGACATTTTAAATTTAAATCTTGTACTAAATATATATTTTCAACAAAATATCGGTAGGAAACTTACCTTTTTAAAATCAGATGATCATTAAAAATATTTAAGATAACTAGTACATCAGATGTCCCAGATAATAGATAATTAAAATTCTATAATCAAGTTGCTTGTCGACAGATAAAATGAAAATGACAATCCAAGTTTTGACACTAGACATAAACGACAAATGACGTTTGTGTAGAGATGTTGGTTTCAAAATAACGTAAACGGGTCTGGGTCAAATAACGAAAACGGTTCCAACCGTTACAACATAAATGACAATTTTTTATTGCAATATGAAGTATAAATCTTTACAATTATATGTGGAATATAATATCTAACAAATGGCCACCACGACTTCTCTGACAGGAAACAATTCTTTTGTTGAAATTTTCCATAACATCTGAGCACATTTGTGGTGTTATCTCACGAATTATGCGTCGAATTTTCTCTTTCAACTGTTGAACTGTTTGGGGATTGTTTTCGTAAGCTTTGCTTTTTACATAACCCCACAAAAAATAATCCAGCGGTGTCAAGTCGCATAATCTAGGTGTCAAATTTACGTCCCTATTTCTTGAGAGAAGCCTCCCTTCGAATCTTGTACGCAATAAATCAATCGTTTCTCTTGCTGTATGACATGTCGCACCATCCTGTTGAAACCACATATTGTCAAAGTCCATGTCCCTTAACTCATGCCATAAAAAGTCGTTAATCATCGCTCGATATCGCTCCTCGTTTACCGTAATAGCTTGTTCGTTTTCATTTTCAAAAAAGAAAGGTACAATGATACCTCCAGCCCAAAAACCACACCAAACCGTGACACGTTGCCTTCCTCTGTAGGATCCAGTTAGCAAAATCACGGCGTTGGCCATGGTCTGCTGGCTTTAACTCCTGTGTTAGCTGAATCTTGTAAGGGTGGAGAGCCAAATCCTTTTTCAAAATTCGCTATGTTGAGGTTTTGCTGATGCCCACTTGCTGCGAACGCCTTGCTATAGACATTTGGGGATTGACGAACAGCTTTATTATTATCACCCGAGCGAGATGGACGTTCACGCTGTTTTGTTTTAATATCTTGCACAGAACCTATAGTTTCAAATTTACGCACTATATTACGAATGGTTCTTTGTGAGGGTCGATTTTGTATGCCAAAATAATCACGAATTCGGCGATATGTAGCTATCACAGAAGACCGATTTTCAAAGTACGTTTTAATAACGTAAACTCTGTGTTCTACTGTGTACCGCTCCATTGCTAAATTTGTACTGGTTTGCAGAATGTAACAAAAAAAGAATGCCACATAAAAAGTTTGTGACAAAAAAAGTAGCAAACAAAAATATCTGGAAACTCTTATTGGAATACCCTATATATGTAATCCATCCAATTTAATTAGGGTTTATAATGGTTTTATAGTGTTGGATACACAAATCTCGATTAAAATCTTGAAACTTCCTAAAAGAGTTCGTATTCACCTTAAAATATATTCTAACCAACGACGAACAACTACTAGACTAATTTTGTTTACAAAACTCAAATTGCAAGCATTCGCGGTGGTACCCACATAATTTAAATTATAATTAGAGAGTATGGGAGAGTCTTTTTAGATGGATTGCTTTCGATTATAATTCGAAATTGATTTAACATAAGGTTCTTAAACGCAAAAAATGCTTTTAAAATTACATTATGGAAGTATATTTGTGTTCGTAATGTCAGTTATTACCAGTTTAATGTATTATTCTCTTTGCAACTATCATCTGAGTTTCAATTTTATGATAGACGTTACACGTTCATCGTTCATATTATCAGTTTTATAGTTGAATTGTAAAAGTTGAGTTAAAATAAATTTAATTACCAAAAACCTGCGTTACAATAGTCAATACCTGCCATTCTTAGATTGGTTTTTAACCATTTTGTGGAACTTCCTTTTGTCAGTTTTCTACGTTCAACTTTGCGGTAGCACCTATTATGAACTCTACTGCTTCTAGAAAATAAATCTTTGTGATTTAAACACCCTTTGATAGATTTAATATTCTCTCTGGGATTTCAATTAAAAGGTCACCCAACATCTAAGATGAGGCCCTAAAATTTATTATATTGAAACATTTTTAAATTCCATTTAAAAATGTTGTTCTATTTGTGTGACATCCTGTATAAAATAGTATTTGATTAATTTAAATTTTATTATAGCCGCACGCAATATTCCTAAGAAAGGCAAATTTCGTGAAGTAGGCAGACAATATCGACATCTTGTCTTTAAATTTCATTTTCTAATAATATCTTAAACTATCTACCAATTTCTGGCAGTAATAAGCGGCGAGTTAAAAAAAATGTCATTAAAAAATATCTTAGTAGAAATTATATTTTCACTTGTTGTTAGTTATAAGTTTATTTTTTGAAAGTCTAGTAAAATTTATGCTATACTTTTGTATTTCATTTTGGTTGCTGGAATTGCACATTGTTTATATTAATTAGATTTCTATTGTTATCTTGATTTAATTTTAAAAAGTAGTTGTTTAAAATTTAATTTATATATCATACAAGAGCATCGTGAAAAACAGAATTTATTTTTATTTAGCAGTCTTTTATTTTTTCTTCCTATCTAAAATCACTGCTATCGCTACTCAACTCTTACATAAGGGAGCTGTTTCAAATTAAACTTAATTGGAATGTTTGGAGCTTGTGGAGCTACAGACTGTTGATGCTGGCGACGTTTCAATATTAGATGGAGATACTCTCTTCAGATACATAGCGGTAACTAAAATTCATGAGGCTAAGAAATGTTGAATATCGTACGATAATATTTTAAATTTAAGGGGGTTGGTACCAGCATAGTAAAATTCTTTGTTACTTAATCCTTGCATAAATTTAAATTTGTAAAATACTATTTGTTACTTAATCATTTCATTTACTTAAATAAACAAATTTTTTTATGTATGTTGAATATTATTTTTTAAAGGTTACAATTCTCTATTACTTAAATTATATATAAGTTTTAATTAATTTTCTTTTGATAAAGCTAGAGTTCATAATTCTCACTAGCTTTCTAAAAATAAAAAAGAGAATAATTGGCGTTCCTCTCTTCTTGAAAACTATTTTCCAAAAAGTGTCTATTAGAAAAGCCGAATTCACGACTGAGAAGACCATATGGTCAATGTGCTCATTTCTTTTTTTGATTTTATTAAAGAAAAGTAATGTTTGGTGTTAGGGGATTTTGCTTATGTTATTTACTCTTTCAGACCTTGCGACTCTCTGTTCCGAAATATTAACCGACTTCAAACAAGAAGGAGGTTCGTCAGTTGCTGTCAAATGTAACTAAGAACCCAACCCTACTCTTTGGCACTGTTACATTTAAGCTACAAGAAAAAATATTAACGCTTTGCTTTTTTCTCGGGCGTGTATCGTACATTATTTTATATTGTCCACTAGGACTGGACGATTATTAAAATAAACAATAGATTAGCAATAGTTGATAAATAGATTTAATCGTTTTTTCAAATAAATAAATATATAAATAAATAAATTATTCGAATAATCAATTATTTTGCCCACTCCTACCTGGAATACCAAGATAATGAATTGACATGCTCTCAAAGTATGAATTAGTAGTTTTGAATAAATTCAAGATTGATACCAAGAACGAAACTATTAACTAGTTTAAGAAAGGTTATTAAAATTTATTGTTTTACTTTCTTACACTGTATGGTCTCCAGTTCCAACTTTAAATTGATATAACTTTCTTTCATGTCAACTGCATGGCCAACTGGGACTGACGGAAACTTGTTTCCATTGTGGAGCAACACAGCTTTGAGACTTACTTTTGACGGACTGATGAAAGTCTCTAGTCTTTTGAATCAGTCAAGATTTTAAAACTGTCATTAATCCCTCAATGTCCCATTAATCTACCAAATTGTTCTTCAATAGTTTTAACTTTTTCTGACGGCTTCGGTACATAGAAACTTTTACTTTATCTTGAAGTAAATTCCATTATTGCAATCGAGAGGCCAATAGTTCTGATTTTTTCTTTGGAAATTCTAAATCTCTAATAAGGTAACTTAATAATTGTACTTGACATAATTTTTGAGGCTCTTTACTGGAAAGTTTACAGATAAAACCGCAGTCTTGCGAGGTTGATGGGCCGTCAATACCATTTGAATCCGTTTCATCAACGCCAGAATCAAGGGTATACTGCCGTGGTGGATCAGGTACAGGCAACCCGTCAGTATGAGGCACCGTCCGTATGGCGGACTGTAAATTTGGATACTCTATTGCAGACCTTTTTTTCTCCGAAAAACCTTTTTTGATGGAAGGTGTCAAGCAAAAGTAACAGTCTGTAAAGTGGTCTTTCGGTTCTCGCCAGATCATAGGAACAGCGAACGATATCTTACGCTTTTTTCCACTTATCCAGCCGCGAATGTTATACGCACATTGTAATTCCAATTTTTATCCTAGTCTCCAACTTTACAGCCAAAATACAAGTGGTAAGCTTTTTTTATTAAAGGGCTAGGAGTACGTTTTTGTTTCACAAAAGTCACTTCACCACATGTTGCTCAAAGTTCTAGCTTTAACTGGTGTGTGAAATATCACTAACTGTGTAAACGGATCGCTTACTAGGAGCGAAGCATCCAAACACCGCAGATTGCGTAATCCTTACGTGTATCGCTCCCATTGATCATTGCCATTAAACCCGTCTGACATTCTAGGGATTATGCTAAACTAACCTGACCACAAAGCACATTTATTTATTTATATCGTTCGCCTGTGATGAATAGAAAACCCCCTATCAGGTATAATACATTCAGGTATTTTTCATTTAATGGTCAAATTTTTCCATACCTTTGGAACAGGTGGGAAAATATATAATTAACATGGATCTATAAAACCGGAGCTAGCTGAGACTTTTGAATAACAGATTGTTAATAAGAATAATAAAATAAGGAAAATTTTGCTATTTTGGTTTCGGAAACATTTTGGCTGTTCTCCACTGTAAACATTATCGTGTTTTAATAATTTATTAAAGTCCTTTTAATCTGATCTAAAACTTTTATACAATATCTTATTTTCTTGACAAGCACCATTTTTTATAAAAAATGCTTTTCGTTGAAAATTTACTAATAATGATTTTTCTCGGTATATGTTATTTTTTTATAATAATATTTACTTACTTTGTCCTACTAATAATAAAAATTCTTAGCAACACAGTATAAAAATTTCAAAATCTTTAAATGTTTCTTAGAAAATAGTTCTGATGGTATATATTCAATGTCCCTACAAAACTTTACAATTGCTATTTTGAAAAAGTCGCCATAGAAATATGTAACTAACATAACTACAAAAAACTCTTAGTCAACTTAGGATTCTAAATAATGAATTAGAACCTACCCTAAAAAAGGAGTACATACTTATTATGTCGGTGACAGAGCTGTATTGGAAAACATATAACACAAACCTTCCTTTAACAAACAAATAAATGAACAAAAAAAAAAAATAAAAAAAAAAAATCCAGCCTCATAACTTTTAAATTTACAAACAACAGTGGTATGCCAGAATCGGTAAACATAAACAAACACTTTTCATCGTAAACAAACACTTCAATTTTCAATTATGTTCTATCAACAAGTTTGGTTATTGAATATCTTACGCAAAGTATTTTTTTAACCAGTGAACATGTAAAAAGACTGCTATTTACAAAGAAGATGGCAATTTCAGGAACTACTAAATTAAATTGAAAGCTTTAGAAAAGATTCTTTACTTTCCAAAGAGGAAAACTTTCTTTTTGCATTAGTTATTCTATGATAAATAAATTAGTGTTATAGGATTATTTTATATTTAAATATTTAACAATCTGGTGAAAATAGTAATTTGTGCAACAAGAGTGGATATGATGGCCATATCGCATGAAGACAAAGTATGAGCCCGACGCCATAGGCGAAGTGCTCTGGGTATGATACGGACTGTCCACTCGAGTTGTTATTTTAAGATAACACGCTGCGAATCATAGATATATTAATAAAACAAGATGAATTTTTTAAATGCACGCCACTGTCAACACGTTGTAGAACAGAAGTAAAAGTTTGAAATACTTTTGCCAGTTCTCCCACTTTATATACATAAATTGACAGGTTGGCAGCGGATCTCACCGAAGTGGACGCGATACATTGACGTACAAAATTATTTTATAGATGTTAATAATAATTTCGAGTAAATAGTTTAATAAATTGTGAATAGCTGTTGAAATTTTGTAAAATTATAATTTGAATATTATAATACATGTTTAATAATTATTTATAATCCATAAATACATGCGATTGTCCGGTTCCGCCGATAACAATTTAAAATTACTTATTCTATGAAACGACACTGGCAGGTAAACATTACTGTGAAATTCTCGGAGCCGCCCAACATTGTTTGATGTTTACCCCCTCTCTACCTACCAAAAGACTTTTCAACTTTTACTTTCTCAGTAGGTTTGTTTTGGTTCACGTTCTAGAATTGTTCTAGAACCATGCACAGAACTATTGCGCAATGGTCCTTAATTCTGAACAGTTCTGTAACCATTCCATTGTATTCGAAACCAAAACACTGCCAGAACAGTTTAACGTCAAAGAGTAAATTATAAATAAAAAAGAAGAAATAACACAGGGTCAGTGTCTACGTAAGAAAGAGGCCACAAAATATAGTAAAACGTAGATAAATTAAATAATTTATTCATAAAAAATCAACATCAACTAATCAACTGCTCCATTCTCATTAGTCATTCGAAAATTCCTTGTAAAAATTCCAACACAAAACATGGCCAGGATCTCAAAAACAGAATTACTTGCAAAAAAGCGCAAGCGCAAACATATCAATTCTGAGACAGTTCTCGCTTTAGGCCAGAACCGACGTTACTGTTCGAGAATGGTTATGGAACCATTCCCAAAAAAAACCAAAACACAGAACTTAAAGGTTCGGAACAGTTCTGGCGAAACCAAAACAGCAAATAGCTACTGCGCATGCTCCAAAGGTTATGGAAGAGTTCTAGAACAGTTATGAAAATGAACCAAAACAAAGCTTATAGTTCCCAGCATTAGTTAGCGCCACCATCGCAATAGTATGAAAGCGATGTTGCCGGTTTCCGCAAACTTTCATGAGATGAGAGTTATTTCATCTTATTTTAATTTTTTATCAATCTACATGCATGCGCACCATACCATCCATACAATGTCCATACTACTGCTGGGATTTTTAAAAGAAGGAGTTGACAACCTCGTTAAAAATGAAAAACCGTGATGGCGGAAGGCGGAAGGCCAAATATGATAATAAAATGATAAAATAAAACTTATTTTATGAATTAAGATGAAAGTTGTAAAGATCAGCAAGTTATTTTTAAGAAGATAAACAGTTTCATTTGATGTAATTAGTAAGTATAAGCAATTTAATTTAATAATAAAGGTGTGTAGATTTATTTAAGGACTTTATCATTGTTTTCTTAACCTTATATAATTTCATATTTCATGGATTTTCAATTCTGTTTTAATATTTCAAACAAAAAAATGTCTGGCCCTGGTATAGTTAAGTATTCTCGAGAGTATTCTTGCTCAGCTCCTAATTGTTTAAATAAGTATTATTCTAAAATTCAGAAAGTTGGATATTCAAATATATTTGCCAGAACTGGTTTAAGACTTTAAATTAAACTTTAGATAATAATACTCGCTATCTTTGTGCAGACCATTTTAGTAAGGTTTCCTCAAAACGTAAACTGCTAGTTATTGGACATTCTGTATCAATTTCATTAGATAATTGTGCATCCAGTTCAAATATACAACTTGAGAATTAGATTTTAGAATAAGTTGAGGCACAAATATAGCAGCATAAGAAAAACAAGAAATTAGCTGCAAACGTAAACTTAATAATTAGTGATGAACAATTTGAACGACCCTCGAAACAAAGAAAAAAAAAATAAATAAATAAAAGTAGAGTCAGAAATTTAAGTCCTAAAGGGAAAAAAATGTATTTTATTAATATTTGATAAGAGAAATTGTTTAATAAGACATATGTACACTTTTTGTTTTTATAGGAAAAACACCTACCAAAATATAGTCCATTTTTCCAAGAATGGGGGAGACTACCTACTATTCATTTTACTTACAATTGTTATTTAATATTGAGCTTATGTATGTATTACTGCATAATAAATAATTAAAATACGTGTTTCAAATATTTTATTTTAATATAAATATTTTTTGTTTATATTTTTGGGGGTTTATTACGGAAAAAAAAACTAATATTTATGTTAAATACATTATTTTGATGTAAATATTAGTTTTCTTGAGAGTAATGAATGCCAAAAAAATGTAAATAAATATTAAATTATATTTAAATGAACCGAAAATCCGTTCCATACTAATTCGCAGCACTATTTATTTCCAAAAATTACCACGGCATCCGACTATCTTCTTTATTAATTTATCTATGCTGCGAATTCACCCATATTCTGAGTAGTGTTACCACCCCTCCCCCCAAGAAAACAACCTAGCTACGCGCTTGTCCTCAAGCATGCCGTGTGCACGACGAAATTTTTATTATTTCCGAATGTACATTCAACGCACCCTCTGCAGAGTGCCGATTCTGACAGCCTCATGATATGGATATGCTTCCGTACTTGGCAATGACCGGTCAGAATGCCTGTGACTAGGAGCAAATTCTGTCTAGTCATAGTCAAGTATTTGTTTGCTGCAGTGTTTTCAGAATATTTTAAAAGCTCCCTGGCTACTCTGCAGTTTCTTGTTTCATCCCATCTTTCCTTGAATTTCACAAGGAAATGTTCTTTGATTAGGCCTGTCACTACCGATTTTGTCAGGCCAATAGAAGGGCTAGGGCCAAAAAGTATTTGGTTGGCTGCTTTCTTGGCCAGTGAATCAGCGAGACGGTTACCTTTCGATGTGGCGTGACCTTTGATCCATCTTAAGGTGACCACGTTGTTGATGGATATTTCGGCCAAAACTTCGTGACATTCTAGTACTAACCCTCAATAAGTTTGTGGTCTGTTTAGAGTGAGTAGTGCTTATCTATCTGTATAGATGAGCATGTTCCTTTCAGTGATATTGTTTCTGGTGATTTCTTTTGCTGCTATGAGAATCCCCGTGAGCTCTGTTTGAACTACACTAGCACTATTGCTCACAGCACATTTTATGTTAAGGTTTAAGGATCTGGAGTATATTACACATCTTGAGCCTTGTTTTGTTTTAGAGCCGCCGGTGTAGATATGAATCGTACCTGCAACTTCCGGCTCTTCTATGTGTTCTGTTACAATTTTATATGGCTTATGGTAGATATATTTCGTGAAATGGAGTCAATGTTCGCTTCACCCGTGCGGAGGCATGTCATTGTCGTCAGAGCAACCTCCTTGATGTACATATCAAGAGTAGTAAGACTAAGAATGACTTCCATGGCTCTGAGTGAGAAACCCCAGGTGCGTCCCATGGTTCGGCGGCACTGTTCATAAGCAATGTATGTTTTTTTGACTCAGTTTTCTAGTTAAATTGCTGTCAAAGATAAGACCTAAGTAGTTCACCTCTGTTGCCAAGTTTAGTTTTGTGTTTAGGAGTTCTGTAGATTTTAATTCTATTTTCATTCTTTTCCTTGTGAAAAGGATCATTTTAGTTTTCTTAGGATTGATAGACAGTGAATGGTCTTTACACCACTGTTCTATAATTTTGAGAGCTACTTGCATTCTTTCGCAGAGTATGTTCTCAATATTACCTGTTTGCACAATGACCAGGTCATCTGCATATGCTATTGTGTAGTGACTGTCATTATTGAGGCAACTAATGAGGATGTCGAGGACCATGTTCCACAGTAGAGGTGATAGCACCCCTTTCTGTGGACATCTCCTTGCAACCAAGCCTCTTATATTCACATCTTCTACATTTATGTACCTTTTGCATGGCCTTTTTAATGTATTCATGGAAAAGGATGTCAGACCAATTGGTCGGTATGTTTCTGGGACAGAGTAATCAATGAATACCACTTTTACCTCCCTCCATTTTTTGGGAATATACCTCAGAGCTAACGAGGATCTGAATATTCTCACCAGGTGCAATGTGAGTTATTCCAGACCCCAGTAAAGTAGGGCTGGATAGATACCGTCAGGTCTTGGCGATTTAAATGGAGAGAAGCTGAATATTGGCCATCTAATTTTTTCATTGTCTACAATGTGTGTGGCAGTTTGCCAATCATAGACAGATGGGTTGTATTCTTGCTCTGCCCAGTCGGTCACGTCTGTGATGACCGAGTCAGAGAAGTGTGTTGACAACAGAAGCTTGATGCTATCTTTGAGGTTGACAGTTTTCGTACCATCCTCTTTGATTAGCGCACCAATGACTAGGTGTAGATCTTTTGAGAGAACTTTTTAAAGCCTTGCTGCCTGCGGGAAATCTTCGATTTCTTCGCAGTAGGATCTCCATGCATCTCTCTGTTTCTGATGATTTTTTGTATTCTCTGAGGTGACATTTATAAGTATTTTAGTCCTCTTTAAGTGTTGTAGTTCTTGCCTTATTAAAGGATTTCCTAGCCATCTTCCTGAGGTGATCCAACTCGTGACACCACCGTGCGGTAGTCACCTAATCGTGTTGGATTAGCCTCAGGGGACAGGATGTACTAGTCAAAAATAAACCTTTTTTACTGGAAATAAGGCAAAAATACTGTGGTTAAAGCTACGTAACTGCCACCGAGATACAGAAAAAGTTTCATAAAAGTAGAGCTCCTGCTGTTAACATAAAACAATGGATATATTAAAACCAAATGTAGTTTCTAGTTTCATATATGTCAAACAGACCACGTGAAGGTAACTTAGAAGAAGATAGTGAAAATTAAGATACACAACAACAAGTGGGGTCCATAGTTGATCTAGAAACTGAAACTTTTGAGAGTGAAAAGCTAAAGAACGACATTCGACAAGATTACAAAGAAATTGAGAAAGTGAATAATCACGTAGTTGATGAGCCGTCTACGTCTGGTACTGGTATGCAGAAAAATAAGGAAAAAGGAAATGCCAAACGTAAAGTATCTATAACCAAAGACCAGTCAATCATAACCACACCTGTGTCCAAAAATAAGAAAAATAAAAACGACGATATGCAGGAAATAATAGAACAATCAATGATTTAACGTCAAAAAAGAGCCGATGAAATAACAGCACAGAAGCCTTTGAATAATAATATTTAACATTTGTATATGTCTATGTATCAGATAACAAAAGAATGCCTCCTTAGTTTCAACATCTAGCAAGAACTAATGTGTTTCAAGCTGTAGCGCAAGTAGAAGCATATCTAGAAATTCAGAACCTGAGTCAACAAAACTATCATACTGAACAAAGCACTTTTCCATGTACATATGTTACTACGCATAGTCGCAGCCTCATTCATCTTACTCGTCAACAACTCCTCCACCATCCAGCCCAAGCTCTCGTCGTAGCCAGCATATAGAATATCAGAATTATAGTAATCCTCGAACTCCTCTTTCTCCTTTTACCAACAACTCTTATTTAACAATTTCAACAACACCTTTTCCTTTAACTTCAAATACCTACGACTTACAATCTAAAAGCAATTCACCCACTACACTCACCCAAAGCTTTTACTTATCTGCTGCAACAACAACTCTTCAAGCCGTTAATACCAGTGATGTACAAAACTTTTTAAAAACATTTTCAGCATATATAGGATGCTGATTATTTAAATGAACATTTTTACTTTTTCATTAAAACGTTAAATTATTAAAAATATTTCCTCAAACAAATAGATAGTTTTTCTTTGGTTCCGATTGGTTTTTGGGCGTTACAACCATCTGAGTATATACAGTTTTCTATTATATTATGTACTTCTTCAAATTGCTCGCTGCTTAACCGAAAACAATTTGAAAAAACATGTTCAGAAAATTCGGTTGTTTAATATTTGATGAGAAGGATTTTGGTACAAAAAATTTTAAATTTGGACCAATAATAAAAACTTTGGTTTCAAATCTACCATACTCTTGACAACTGTGTGAAGAGTATAGCAATTACCAACATTACAGATTTTGATAGTAAACAGAATGTGTATAAAAAATGCAGCATCTGAAGCTGTCGCTATTTATTTTTGAATGGGACGATAAAATACTATCTGCCGGTCCTGTTTACTAAATAATCCTAATAAATTACAGACAACTAGAATTTCAGATCCTACAATCCTAAACCTCCTTCAAAGAAAATAAATCGAAAAAATACACAAATATAAAATACGCTTTTTCCTCACAAATTTACAATTCAAATATGCAGAGAGCAATTGCTTAAGGGATGTATTTGGTACATTTTGGTTTTTATTAAGTATTTTTAGTTAACTCCACTGTGAAATAGTGCTAACGTGTTTATCTGTGGATATACAGATGTTCCTATTATTATCTCCTGTACTCCTTATACAAGTATAAGCAATAATTGTAGAGATTGTATGTAATGTGTGTACCTAATTATCTTTTTTTATTGCTTCTACTTTTTTCTCTGTAAGATTTCAAGTTTTATATTAATTAGCCACAGGTGAATTTACAGTTTACAATTTTACAATGTGTTTTTTTCAGCATTTGAGCATTTTCGCGACGACTGTCGTTTTCATAGTAATTTTCCATGAACAATTCATTGTCATTGCCAAATTATCAAAATAATTGTCTTCGTCTGTATATACATACAATGTAAAAAGAATGCTAAAAACATAAAAGTAATTTTAAAGCAATAATTCATTTACTTCTTGGATAAAATAATTATTTTATTATTGTAAGGGCTGCTTGCCCTTTGGGGTACTACTAAAAACATATGAAATTAATTTCATAGTAAAAACTCGTTTCCTTCTTTGATAAAATATTTGTTTTAATAAATTAAGGACTGTTTACCCCTTAGGGTTATCGATAGCTATTCATAGTTTTACAGGTCTAGTGTACTATTAAAAACATTTAAAATGAGTGTTATGCAGCACACTGCAGTCGCTTGCAGCTGTTATAGAAGACGTACGAATACGAAAAGAAGTGCAATGTTACTCATTGCCCTACAGTCATTGCTGCGGTCGTCATAAGTAAAAGTACTTGTTAGCCCTATTCTTCTCATTAACCCCTTGGTTAAAGACAGGGAGGGTTAACAGTGTAGGTTCTTTACTTTTACTTAAATTACCCGGCTAATTAATAGGTTACAATCAAATAAACAAATTCGTACTGAGAAGAGTTCTTTCAGAAATATATTTCAATTAAACAAAGTATTTGTAGTATTCTGTAGTTATGTTGGACAATATCAAGAATAATAAATAAATTGTATAACATTCAATAAGTAAGCTACCTTATATCTATTGCCCAAGGTTAGTACTAACTGTGGTTTACAGTAATTAATACTGCATATAAATATTAATTAAATATTAAACTATAATTGTATATAGTATGATAAGTATTTCTTTTTACTTCATCAGTTGATTCCTTTAATTGGTTTACTGGGTACCACCGACAGGATGCTTGATAAACTAAACTAATCTTACTTGTTATGAAAAAGAACACTCTTCAGGTTTTCTGGTGAGTGACTTTACCATCTTAATCTGATAGGCAATTTCAGGTACTTAAGCACCCTATGAAGTGCATACATACATAACTTTACCGGGACCAAGAAGCGAGTAGATGTAGCTGTATTCTAATAGCTACTCTTTAGCTATCTACTTAGCTCGAAGCAGCAGGAGATATAGCTTAGATCGCTAGGTAAGCAAAAGCTGAGGGAGGTAGTCTAAAAAGGCCTAAAATATAATTAGGTACAGTTAGCTTGGGTAAAAAGCAGTTATACTATATATTGCTAATGCATTTATTTCAAACATGTGTTTCTGTTTATAACTTACCACTGTTGGAGTTGGGCCTCATAAGTTTGTTTTAAAATTAATTAGGAAAATGTAATCCACAAAAGTGTGTATATATCTTCTTCGATATAAGTAACTTATCCAAATAATAATTTATTCTTTTCAGGCTAATTAAATCCGGAAAATACGAAATTGCACCACGTGCACGTGTCTAGGCTAGCCAGGAAAAGAAGCAGGAACAAGAGTGAGAAAACGATAGAGAGAGATAAACACTCTGGAGAAATTATGGAAGAAATAAAGACTCATATCCAAGCGGTTAAGTAAAGGGCTTAGCAGCATTAAAGGCAGTACTGGTAAAAGAAGAACCAAGTAGAAGAAGAATACTTAAGTGATCTGTACCCTATACATTAAAACTATTTATGTAAACATTGCCGTACTTAGAATGTTTTTATTTGTTTTTATTATTAAATGACATCTGAGGATCAAACTATTTTATTTATTTTTTAAATTAACTGCTAAGAAAATTAAATTGGATTATTCATCACATCTTGATAGTCGTAAGTACATTTGTTCCTTTAGAAATCTCGTCTTTTACTACAAATCGTTATTTTGATAAATCAATTATTATTATTATGCAATAAACTCGTAACACACTAGCAAAAGAAGATAGAATAGTCCAGAAATGTCTGGAAATGTCATTCCACGGCAACGAAAAGTCTAGACAGTTCGAGAAGGTTAAATCAAGCTATACACGCAGGGATCCTGACGCCAGTCAATTATTTTCATGATAGACGTTATACGTTAATGTTAGTAGTTGTATTATTATTGTAAAATTGAGTTGAAATAAATTGAGATACCAAAAACCTGCGTAACATTGGTGACAGCGGTGGGATACAAAATAGAAGTTAATGGTAAATACTAGATCCACTGAGTACGAAAAAGATATGGATAATGCAGGCCCACCAGCATGGTTTTTAAAGATGGAAGAGGAAAAGGAAAGACGCCGTAAGGAAAAAGGGGAGAAAAAGGAAAGGCGTAAAAAGGAAGAAGAGGAGGACAAAGAAAGGCATAAAAAGGAAGAAGAGAAGGAAAAGGAAAGGCGAGAAGAGGAGAAGGAAAGACGCAGGAAGGAGGGAGAAAAAGAGAAGGAAGAAAGGCATAGAAAAGAAGCGGTTGAAATTATAATTGGTTTGCTGCAAATTCAAGAAAACTTTAAGCAAGAGGTACGCCAGCTAAACAGCCGAGTAGATCTTTTAACACAACAACAAGATAATTTAGAACAGCAGCAAGAGAATCTAGAAACTAATTTAGATAACTTAAAAACGAATTTAGTAAAACAACAAGTAAATTTGAAGACTAATTTAGAACATCAACAAAAACAAGCTAGAGTAATGTTGGAATGGCAAATTAGAGAGTTAGAGAGAAAAATTCGCAGTCAAGTTTCCGTAAGAAACAAACAAAAAATATTTTCTAAATCAATGTCAGTTGTTTAAGATTGAATGCCTGGGCATATTTTTGAGTTATAAATGGAATTTTTATTTTGAAAAATATTATAAAACTAAGCCCTGGAATGATGAATGCATTTAAAAATAAAACTTTAACAACATATTAAAAAAAGATAGCCTATTTATGGAAACATTTGTTGTTATTAGTTTAAAAAAAAAACATTATTTATGAAAATTTTTGCATCACTTGGAAATCCATATTCTAGCAAAAAATTTGTAATATTCAAAAAAAGTCAATACCCTAGCATTGGTTTTGTTTTATTTATTAAACAAAGTGAGTCAAGATCAACTAATAATAAGTACAATTTTGTATTTTCTTCTAAACATTTTTAATTAATATTTATCTTTATATTCACCATAAATCGTTATTTTTTATTTTCATTTATAGGTACTAATGAATTACATATTTTAATCTCAATTATTAATTTGTGACAGAACTATTTTTATCAAGAACTTTTTTCGTAAAATTATTTAATAACAAATTTTTTTATAGTCTGATAGCTTAAATAGATACACAATTTCAATATTTTTTTTATTATTGAACTTTTTTTTTTCGTTTTACAATGCTACTTTTTCTTCTATTTAGTAGTATATTGGTTAGATATATTTTGTTTTATATTATGCATACGATTTATTTTTCGGATTAAAATTCCAGCATTGTGCATATATGGTCTTTCCTAAGAACCAAATTTTTAGATGACACATCTATAATCTGGAGCCTCCAGAATTTCCTAAACTATCTTATAGTCCAGTTCACCATGGAAATAGAAGAAAACCGACAAATTTCTTTCCTAGATGTGTTAGTCAGCCGAGAAGACAGTAAACTAAACCACAGAGTATACAGAAAAAAAAAACACACACTGATCGATATCTACACTATGGATTCAACCATCATGCAAAACAGAAGCGCAGAGTATATATACAGGGTGGGCCATTAGTGCGTGGGTGGAAGATTGAGGGTCTATTAAGGTACATTTTCAAAATTCATTATCGGGGCATGGCGTAGGACCTCTAAGGCTACAACCTACAAATATTACAAATTTCAATTGTTCTACAGGGTGATTTACATCAAAGTATTGTTTTTTTATTTGGAACCTCCTATATATTATTGCCTATTTGGATTCATCGGTCAATTTTATGTATGACACATGGTATCTAATATGAGTCGTTAGGCAGCAATTAATTATTTTTTCAAAAAGTAAATATATTCAAAAGTGTATTGTTTATATTTTTTTAGTAGAAAGAAAACATGGTGTGCCAGAACATAATTGTGAGATCAAAAGAAATATTACTTTTCTTCACCCTATTTTCGGAATAACTTGCGCTGGAACACATATTGTTTCATAGATATTTTGAAAAAGTTGGTAAACAGTCTGGTTGACACATATTTATCCTAATATTCCAAGATTAATTTTTTAGCCCCTGTTGACAAACCACAATATCTCAAGTTCCGAGAAAACCATCCACCAGAAGGCAAAAGACACAAAAGATAAATGCATTTCTCATATCTCTTCTTATTTTTTTTAACAGTTTATTAATATAGATTTTTTTAAAGTCAATTTGAGTGGTTGGACCGCATCGTATTTTAAACACTAAAGTACATTGCAATCCACAGTAGGCTTTCCTTCTAATTAAAATACATGTAGCTAAGGAATTTAGAATTTAAAAATATGCACTTGCACTTCTCTGAATTATGAGCACCCTTCGAAAATTTTAAATAAAAAAGGGGTCGTGTGGCACCTTGTTTGAAATGGAGTTTATTTCTGTCTTCAGCAACATTTTTTTTTAAATTCGATACAATCATAACTGAGAAAATTAATTTTGAGAATGTAAAAAATGATGATGTCTTCATCACAAAACTTTACTTAAATGAATCACATAATATTTAAAATGAAATTTTTAATTTATTTTATAATTAATTCTCTGCTTCATTCTACGTAAATTTTTGTGAAAATTTACTATTTTCAAAATTAATTTTCTCAGTTATAATTGTAGCAAATTTAAAAAACTTCGTATTACTGAAGAGTTAATTAAAATCCCTTTCAAATAAGGTGTGGAAGAAGAAGGTTATATTTTCAAACTGCTAATTGTCAAATTAAGACTAGAAATCGATATAGTACATAATAACCGCTACACTGGCCTTGCACCACCTGTGTGTTAAGGCACGAGCCAGCTCATCTATACAGATAGCAGACAAGCACTACATACCCTAAACAGACCACGAATTAACTTTACTACTCTTACGAAGCTTTGGCCGAAGTATCCATCAACAATGTGGTCACCTTTAGATGGATCAAAGGTCACGCCACATCGAAAAATAACCGACTTGCTGATTCACTAGCCTAAAAAGCAGCTAAACAAATACCTTTTGGACCTGGCCCTTCTATTGGCCTAACAAAATCGTTAGTGACATACCTAATTATAGAACATTCCCTTGTGAAATTCAAGAAAAGACGGGATAAAACAAGAAACTGCAGAGTTGCCAGGGAGCTCTTAAGTTATCCTGACAACACTGTAGTAAACAAATACTTGACTATGACTAGACAGAATATGCGTCTAGTCACAGGCATTCCGACTGGTCATTGCCAAGTACGAAAGCATCTCCATATCATGGGGCTGCCAGATTCCGCACTCTGCAGAGGGTGCGAACAAGAAGATGAGACAATCGAGCATATACTTAACGATTGCCCGACGCTCTCATTTATTAGAAGATTTGTGTTCGGCGAATGACGGCTAACACCGGTCGATATAAGAGAAGCATCTCTTGGTGACGTTGTTAACTACATTAAATCTGTAGGCTGGCTCACGAGCTAGGAGGTGCCTATCATATTAGGAGAATGGAAAATGGGCCCAGTGAGGCTTGAGTGCCGTAGGGGTAACCCACCCTCCACACTTTACAGATACAGAAGGCACGAACCACTACTGATATCTATAATAAAACTGTGTCGTTTTATTCTGCATATACCTATGCAATTCTTATGTGATAATTTAAGGAATTTTAATTATTTCTAACGTCAATATTCCTAACATTTTCAACATTCCATGAATTGCAAACATACTCTAACGACCTGTCAAACAACAGGGGTGCGTTCAGAAATGGAGAGCGTCAAATTTTCAATCGTCCGGACAAAATTCGTCGAAATGTTTATTTTTGCCCGCTAAATACGAACGGTAAGTGCAAAGTATTGTCAAATCAAGTTTTTGGTTATGTCTTTTCTGTTATCTGATATTGTAGGAATTATCAAAAATTAGTAAATAGGTAACATCATTGACGTCCTCCACATTCCACATAGACTTTTTATGTAAAAATTCAATTCATTACATTTAATCCTGTGTCATAAAATTTTATCATTTTCTATAATGAAATACCATTATTTCCGACAACTAGACGATAATTGATGGAATTAATTCTTTTACTTATACTCATATTTAAATAGTTTTTACTCAAAAAGTAAACAAAGGAAATTAAATAATAGGTGCGTCTAGGTGGTTTTCTTAGGTTAATAAGGGTTATGACATACTGCGCAAGTTGAGTAAAAATTACCCTACTCAACACGGTGGGTAAAATTTCTTCATCCTGACGCATTTTTCTTTTAAATAGGAACGGCTGGGGTAATTCGTCTAGATAAAACGTTCCATATTTAGGAACGCTTCTTAGAATTTAAACAGCGTCCGGACGCATTTACCCTACATTTCTGAACGCAGCCCAGCTGTTGATAGTAAAGGTGAAATTTCTAAGGCGGGTTGCGACCTTTATACTTGCAACCATAGCCATTTTGAAGGCTATTTTTATTCGAAATTAGTCGCCAAGCCTGCCAACTTATGAAAAATATATAAGCAGTTTCTTAAAAATGACTTTTTTATGGTGGTGCTAACTTAAGCGTGCTACTATTTCGCCCCTAGCCACAAAAACACCTTCATCAAATTTACTGGCTCTCTGTCGGAACCCCATAGAATAATTAACCGGCTATTTTATTTGGCAAAAAGCAGAATAATGATTGGCTGTGCCTGTCACGTATCAAGATAGCAACTGTGATGTGTGAATGGCTCTTAAATGTCAAATTATTTAAAAATGTATACTTCTTTTGATATTTATTGCAAATAATTTGTAGTGTATCTCAATTTAGGCTTTCCATAAATAAAGGTACAGCAAGACAAATAATATAATATTCCTATACAAATTACTTTTTTATTATATAAAAGAGAGTTAGGATATAATGCTGGATTTTTGAAGATAATTTTAATTATACAGTTTTGGATAACATATTCAACCAGCGAATTCCTACCTTGGGATTTTAATGACGTAATGTGATAAACCCATTTTAAATTTTGATCAATTATGATACCGAGGTATTTTGTTGTGTTTATCATTTTAATTATAAAGTTGTCATTTATTTTTATGTTGAGAGAAGGCCTTTGTAAATTACATTGCTCTCTATGGATCTACTTTAACACAAAAATAGTTTTGTGGCTATAAGTTGCTATAACCTATCGTCGCAAAACTATTAATAATTTAAACATAGTAAGTAGTAAAACGAGGTAGAACGAGGTAAAACGAGCGGTAAAATAACAATAAATTAAGGAAAATACTTAAAAAGGGCAGGTTTAAAGAGTATTAGGTATCACAAGAAAGTATGTCCGTTCTGTTTATTTATCGGGCACGGTGGTGTAGCGGTCTATCGCGCTTATATTCATTTATAGGCAATTTTATGAGTCTGAGACTGCTGGGTTTCGAATCCCAGACCAGACCATGTGGATTTTTAATTAAATTGCATGGTTCGGTTTAGGATTTGATGTGTGGCGTATTAATAGAAATTCAATTTCTGTTGATATGACATGCAGATTAAAAAAATTCACCATACATTACCGTCTCGATGATGGTGGGTGAGGTTTTCCGGGTTTTCCTCACCTGTAAGTCAAATGGCACCATCAATCATCTTTAAGTCGCCCCGGAGCGCCACGGCAAATAATAATAATAGCCGTCCCTTTCCCCGGACAAGCTCAACTTTTGGGGTTAAAATTCACTCGTAAGGGGGTGAATTAGGGAGAGTATTATTATTATTATTATTATTATTATTATTATTATTATTATTATTATTATTATTATCAAGTGTTGTTTGAGGATACTTTAGAATACATTTATAATTGTTCTTTTTTTTATTTTCTGTAGGCAGTCTATTAAATTTTTTAAACCTTTAATAAAAGTTGTATTTTGGAAACTTTTAGTGATGCTTGCCGTACATGAAAGTCAGATTGGTTTTTTGTATTATAGTTGTTATATTGCGAATTATATTGAATTTTTTCTAATAGATCTGATGCGATGGTACTATGTCATTTTTATTTTATAAATAAATATCAGTCATAATTCTGAACTGAAAGCCAATTTATTTCTTTTACCATAGTTGCAATACTCATTCTTTCAAACTTACGATCCAAAGTGCGGAAGCTCTATAATAGGGCCAAGCACAGCGGAGATTGGCAGAGCTACACCGAGGCTCTTACTACCTACAACAAAGAAATCAGGAAAGCTAAACGTAACAGCTTTAGGAAATTCTGCGAGGATATTAACTCTACACCTGAGGCAGCGAGACTGCACAGGGTCCTGGCAAAAGGGAGAGTTGATACAGTTATGGCATTAAAGAAACCAAATGGAAGCTTCACGGAGAGTGAGGAGGAAAGAGCTCGCCTCTTACTCGAAACTCACTTTCCTGGAAGCACACCTTTTCTAATAAGGGACACAACTAAGGTAAGCAGACCCCCAAGAGAGGCCGCTGTAGTGGCCAAGCATATATGCAGCAGAAATCGGTTAAGGTGGGCCGTAAACACTTTTAAACCGTTTAAGTCTCCAGGTGTGGATGGAATATTTCCTGCCCTGCTTCAGCAGGCACAGGAGGAATTACTACCACACATAATCCGGCTATCCCGGAGCAGTCTGGAGCTGGGATATATACCAGAAGCATGGAGAAGGGCCAGAGTCACCTTTATTCCAAAAGTAGGGAAAAAGGATACCACACATCCTAAATCTTTCCGTCCAATCAGCCTCACATCCTTTGTATTAAAAACAATGGAGAAGGCTGTTGATAACTATATCAGAACAGAAGTCCTGGAGAGGGTGCCACTCCACCACAGCCAACACGCGTACCGAGCAGGAAGATCTACAGAAACTGCCCTGGTACAGTTGACTAATGTAATCCAGGATGCACTGACAAACAAAGAAACGGTCGTGTGTGCCTTTCTAGACATAGAAGGAGCTTTTGACAACACGCCACACGAATCTGTAAAAAGAGCACTTGCATACAGAGGAGTAGATAACATCACATCCAGATGGATGGCTCAGCTGTTATCTTCGAGAACTGCAGAGACACAGATAGGGCAGGACACCATCTCCATCTGCACAACCAGAGGATGTCCACAAGGAGGAGTTCTATCTCCACTAATGTGGAGCCTTATCGTAGACGAACTTCTATGCAGATTGACTGACCTCGGCATACCCTGTCAAGGTTATGCCGACGACATAGTCATATTTGCTAGTGGCAAGTTTAGTAATATCCTGTGTGATATAGTCCAAAGAGGACTAGAACATACCAAAATATGGTGCCGTGAAGTGGGACTTAGTATAAACCCTACAAAAACAACACTAGTAGCCTTTTCAAGGAAAAGAAAACTTAATCTCAAAACCGTTAAATTAGACGGGATAGATATAGAATGGAAAAATGAAGTCAAATATCTAGGCCTAACCCTGGACAACAAACTTCTCTGGAACACACATGAGAAGGAAGTAGTAAATAAGGCTACAAAAGCCCTAATGGTATGCAGAAACATGGCGGGTAAACGATGGGGATGTAACCCAAACATACTGCGATGGATGTATACTGCAATAGTGAGACCAATCCTCACTTACGGGGCTATAGCCTGGAGTAACAGAACTAGTTTAGTTACTACGAGAGCTAATATCTCAAAAGTACAAAGACTAGCCTGTGTTTGCATTACTGGTGCAATGAGAACCTGTCCTACGGCCACAATGGAGGTGATCTTAAACCTCACCCCTCTACATTTGATGATAGAGAATGTGGCAAAAAGGACACGATATAGAATGATCAGGAGCGGAGTAATCAGACGAAAGTCTACTTGCTTCAGGACTAAAGATACCTGGGACATGCCCCAGGATGAAATGCAAAAGAAGTACAGTTTTGTGAAAAACTTCAAAACCACAGAGCTGGGCTGCAAGAAAGAATGGAGCCAAGAATCCATCGCGCTTGCAACCGAAAGACGTGCTATTCAGTGGTACACGGACGGTTCCAAAACCATAGAAGGAACTGGAATAGGAGTGTATGGGCCGAGAACCAAGCACTCCGAAAGCTTGGGAAAATACCCAAGCATCTTCCAGGCGGAAATTCACGCCATCGAGAAGTGTATCCAGTTTAACATCGAGAGAAACTATCATAGACAAGAGATTATCATCATGTCCGATAGTCAAGCAGCCATCAAAGCGCTGAGTTCTTACGTAATCAGCTCAAAAATGGTATGGAGATGCCTAGAACAATTGAATGAGCTAGGCGAGAAAAATAGAGTTACTCTCACTTGGGTCCCGGGACATAACGGGGTACAGGGTAACGAGATTGCAGATAGTCTTGCAAGGAAAGGGGCTCAAACACCCTTTGTAGGACCTGAGCCGTTCTGCGGTATCAGCAGTAACATAATATTAGAAGAGATTAAAAAAGAATTGGGTAGTAGAAGAACCGATAATTGGAACAATCTCTTGGGGCTGAGACAGGCCAAGATACTTCTGGGAGAATATAACCAAAAAAGATCGGAAGCCTGCATCTGCCTGAGCAAGAACAGGCTACGTATTGTAACAGGGATCCTTACCGGGCACTGCCGACTAAAAGGACACCTAAGTAAACTGAGAGTAGTAGAGGATAGTGAGTGCAGATTCTGTGAGGAGGAGGACGAAACCTCCATTCACATCCTAACTGAATGTGTAGCACTCCAGAATCCAAGGGCACTATATCTAGGAGGATATCAAATAGAAGAGGGAGACTTACCTAACTTAAAGCCACTTCAAATCCTACACTTCCTTGAGAAATATGATTCGAAGGGTCGCTATAGGCATTGAGACATTTCCTTAGTGCAGTGGCGACAGAAGGGGGCACAATAGATCTTTTAGGTCGCAGTGTATTAACACCCCATTATCAACATAACATAATACTCATTCTTCTGTCCTTTATTAATAGAATATAAATAGGCGAAGTAAGGAGCCCAAATATTTTACATGAGCAGGTCTAAGAGGTAAAAGGGCCAATTATTATTGGATAAATTGTTCTAACAAGTTTTTAAACCCTAATCAAATGGCGATATAGAATGGTTTTAAAGATCAAAGCTTGTGAAAATCATCACATGGTTTAACCTAAGTAATGCCAATGCTTCACAAAACAAAAAATTCAACGTCCTAATACTACTATCAGCTTTCGGTCTTTCGGTCCAAGTTAAATCATTTCTCGTTTTTGTTACGCTACGAGTTTACCCTTGTGGGCCTCAGTCTCGATAAGGTGGAAACCACCATTTTAGCGTCTCTCGAATTAATAATTAAAATGGGTATAGAAATAAAAGACAGATGAAGCTTCGCAGACTCGTCCTGTAAAGACAAATATCTTCATATTTATTTTAATCTGAATTCGTCTAAAATGGTATATACTTTATTTTAGTGTATTGTCTATATTTGTCTTATCGCGGCGCATTACTGAATTTTCGTTTTCCACGTTATCTCCGAACTAATCATAAAAGCCCTATCTCTACTGAAAGTTTGTTCTAACTTTAAATCTAGCAGTTTGCAACTTATCGCACATAATAGAGAGAATTTCACTAAAATTTAATGTTACTTTGTTTGTTCGCTAAATCACAATGAAAATTGATTAATATGATTATCTGATCATGTTTTATGTAAACTATAACGATAATGGGAGTAAATTACATGAATAAAATGCGTTAAAAGCCGCGTTGTTACTGTGTTAATATTTAGAAAATATTAATTATCTGTTGTTACAAGCTGTAAACGATTTTCTAAAAATAAATGAACGCTTTTATTGCTAATTTATAAAAGTAACAAAGGTTTGTTCTAATTTTTACAATTTACCAAAAAACTTTAACCAAAAATTAAACATACTTTGTTGTTCATCTACATTTGTATAGTAAAATTAAAATCAAGTGATAATAATTACTAGCTGCTTGTCTGTAAGGGCTGTAGGGCCGAGCTTCAGTCCCACCGTAAAATGGGAAACCAGTTTTTATCATTATAAAATAAAATTCTATGTAATCTTCCAATACAACCAGGCTCATGACACTCCCTGGGCGGGAAAAAGACGCGCAGCTTTTACTGCGCTGACGTTTTCGGTATATAACCTATCACTTGTCATAAATCCGGTTAAAAACTCGCTACCATGCGCAGGCAACCCATATTTCGTACACAAATAAAAACTTTTGTTTAGATTTTATCGAAGTAGTTTTTGCAATACATTCACAGCTTAAAAACGGAAAATTTTTCATTTTGATAGTGGATTTAGATCAAAAATACCCCAAATATACTTCAGTGTGTGTTTTATCCTTATTATTGCTCGTTTTATTTGAGGATATTGAAATAGAGTACTAAAAGTAATCAAGCTAAAAAGGTGTGTTATAAAAAGAAAATACATTGGCTTCGACTGATTTATGTTTAATATGTTTTCGTGAAGTATTTCCAACATGCTAGTTACTTGAATGGTTGTAAATTGTACGTGTGTAAGTGATAAAAACATCTAGTGCTTTGTGCTTCCTTTTTTTTGTTGGTGTCCCAGCCCAGCATTCCTAGCCAGCAGTAGTAGCAAAAACATTAACATTGTCTACATTCAACCCATTTACATGTACATGATTTATCAGCTAAAAGCAGAATACAATATTTCTCTGCAAAATGTAAACAACGCTACAAGGAAAATTGCTCATGTATAAATTCAACAATTAAATCAAAATATATTATTTTTAAAGGACTTATATCAACTATTATGTTAATTATAAATATTATAAGTATTTGTAACAAAATAATAGTTGTGTATTAATAAACCCGTTGCTACTCCAAAAAATATATTATTTATTGATTATCAGGTATCAAAAATATGTGTACCTATAGAAATTTGTTAAAATGTTCTATTGCTTTTAATCTTTTTAATAGGTTCTTATTATAGTTGTAAATAAAAATCAACACTTTTTATCCGTCTATTTAACACTTACAAACGTATGCATATTTTAAGTTGTAAGGATCCATAGCTTCTTAATGTTTTACATTAGAAATAAGACCTGTGATGTCACATTAAATCGTGAATATGAGGTAAAGGATTTGGGAATTGTCTTTAAGTCTAATTTGAAGTTCAATAACCATTTTTTACACATAACTAAAAAAGCAATAAAAGCATTAGGTTTTTAAATCAGAAATACAAAAAAATTTAGGATTACCACCAAAATCAGATTATTTAATGCCTTAGTAAGACTCCATCTTGAGTATGTTTCACAAATATGGATGCCCTTGGAAGCCATACAAATTGATCATATTGAAAAAGTACAAAAAATATTTTTACGGTACCTCGATGTCATGAAAAATACTTATACCCTTATACCTAGGATCTTGTATAAAACTATGCTCAATAGTTTTAAGATTAAATCTCTTTTACAAAGAAGAAAGCAACAGGCTGTGATATATTTTGTACTCTATTTTAAGTACAAAGATTGTGAATTGAATGACTATATAAATGTTAATGCGGCAAAGATTAATCTAAGAAACCCAAGTAACAAAAAATTATTTGATTTAGATCCAAGTAGTATATCTCCTTTTAACAAGAAGATGGCTGTTACCAATGAGTTTCTTAGCGAGATCCAAATAGATATCTTTAATGTTAGCCTAAAAAAGTTGAGGACTGTACTAAATTAAGTTCACTAGATATAAAGGTTTGTTTTGTTTTTGGTCTTAAATTTCTTGTTACTTAACTCTACATGTAACTAGTATTAATTTTTTATAGTATCCAATAAATAAATTATACCTTATGGCTGCTTTTAAACAATTCTGTGTGTAGTCACTTAGTTTAAAGTCAATTTTAAATTAGTGGTTTTACAAGAATGTCAAATAGTAATATGTATTGTGTCTATGAATTTGCTGTGTGTAGTAAATGGCCAATATACATAACTTTGATATTTTTATCACAAGTGTAAAAACTACGAAAACCATATACATATAGTTCCCATTTTAAAATAAATTCAAATTAATTCATAATAAAAAATAACGATTTTAGTCTGCCATACTTGAACTTATTCACAAAAACAAGTCACTGAGTATATATTTGTAAAAAAACTACACTAAATATGTCTCCGTTACAAATTTTTAAATTTAAAACTACATACTTTCCTATAGATTTTGTAGTACCTAAATAACGTATAGAATAAATTTTTACAATATACTAGAAACGTTTTAGATTAGAGTAATTCTTAAGAAATAAAGCAATACCTCTATTTTGTTACCCTAACCTTGTGTGTTATATATTTCCCTTGACAAACTAACTTTATATTTTGAACTAAAAGTAACTAAACTTTTCACCAAAAAGTAATATTTCACATATATAAAAAAATTTAAGACGGTTCTGTCCTTCTTACATTTGCGAAGACTGCCCTGATGTCTAATCTATTTTCTTTTTCAAAGTAATTAAGTTGTTTAACCGTTGTCTATAAAGGTATCTCACATCTCCCTCATACACACGAATTTGAAAAGCACCAGAACAAAAATTCAACTAACCAGGTATACCAAGTCCGTGTAAAGAAAACTTTTCATATCCCGAAAACGTCAAGTGTCAACTAAAATTTCTACTTTTAAAGATCAAACGTGCCGCCTCAGAGTGCCAATACCACTCAAAGTATGTGGCCAATACTGATTGGTATATATACTGGGATACAACTCTACGTCTATTTATAACACTTTCATACGGCTGATGTTGCTGACTGACAGGGCTAAAAGTTCACGTATTCAGCTGGTCCGATCGGACGATGTCGCTCGCACTTATAGGTCTCACCCAGATAACAATTATACATTCTTAGCATATTCTTAGTATATACTTTTTAAGAATACGCATATGCTGAGAATATACTGTATTTGCTTTTGGTACATTCTCAGAATATGCCAAGCATTTGCTACGTGACGTTGTTTATACGTGCTAGGCATATACTAGACACCTTAATTTGGGATGTTTAATTAATATTGAACATTAAAGAATAAGTGTATATAATATGAGTCTTTATTTCAAAGAATTCATACTTATTTTTATTACAAATACTATCTTTTATTTATTTATTTTATTGTATCAATGGCTTGAGTTTAATTTTCTTTATTCCATTGGATCTTCATTGAACCTAAAAAATAAAAAAAAATAACAAACTTGGTACATATACAAATTAAGTGTACATAGCTAATGGAATATTTTAAATATTTTTGTCGAACATAAAACATTAAAAATTGTACATGGCATTCCACTAACAAAAATAAGAGTTACATAAATGATTATGATGTTTACTGAAAGTTTAAATATATTTTTGTTAATTACTTACCACCCACCATTTTGTAGTTTTCGTCCTCCTTTAGCCAACTTCTCTAGTTCTTCCAGGTCAATATCTGGCCTTACAGGATTTTTTTTCATAGAAAGTGTGTATGTAATTCTAGTAACACTGTATTTTATTTTCAATCCACCATTAGTATTGACTATATTAATAAATTCACACTGGCAATTAATATTTGGGATATCCTGTATTCTAACGTCACTTACAGGTCCTAAAAACTATAAATATAGTAAAATTTGTTTATTTTCATATAGAACATACCATGCAATTAATTTTTATTAATTGACTTACCTACAAACTAACGAGATCAAAAAAAATTTGTAGGAATTGTAGGTTATGTTATTCTTCTTCTTTTCTTCTATTTTAGTTTGAGAATGTTTTTTGGCCTAAACATTCAACATTAGTGCGTTTGGTAGCAAATTATTAGATCGGCATCTAGGAAAAATTCATATAGATATGTATATAAACTTGTTTTTACATGTATTTGGTGTTAATTTTTACCTGCAAGCATTTAGAACATTCTCAGAATATGAGGTACATGCTGGGTATATGACTTTTAGTATCTTCTAAGAATGTCCTGTTATAGCACGTGCTCAGTATATACTTTTTGGAATATACTTTTAAGGCACGTACTCAGTATATACTTTCTAGAATATACTTTCAAAGTATATTCTAGGTATGTTCTATGAACATTCTAAAAGGATATACTAAAAAGAACGTAAACAGAACGTTCTTGGTATATTCATAGAACATTGATGTTATGTGGGCAGATACGGAATTTATACGTGTAAGAGGGCTACGAAATGTTCCGCCTTGCGCCTGTGTAGGGAATGTGTAATGTTTAATGTGAGTGTTGCAGTGTTGCAAAACTCCGAATAACGTATTCGAATTTTGATAATTTCGTGCACTATCGGATAATTTTTGGATAATTCAGCATTCTACAAAATGGACCTATATCTTGTAATACTATGAATATAAGAAAGTATAAATTATTATAAAATCAAACAATAGCTATTTATCCAACCAGTTACGAAATGCCTCATTTTATGTAAAGAGTGAATATTTGTATTACGAGTATAAGCAAGGTCCCACAACCTGAACGATTTACATGAAACTGGCATTTCATAACGTGCACATGCAATATTTTTTTCCAATTTTGTTAGATTATTTATAAAATTGTGTTTTGGTAAAAACATTACTAACGTCTAGGCAATCAACATTACTTTGTTGTATTGTTAGTTGCATACATATAACTTGACAAATAGAAAATCATGTTAATTTATTCTCAATTACTTGTAGTGTGTTTATATTGCTCTTAAAGTTATTTAGTTTTCTAGAAAGTGGGCTATTTTGTCATCTATTGTGTTTTACTTATCTTGTGCTGAATAATAATGGTAAATAAGGACCAAAACATTATTACTAGGTTGTAAGTTTAACCAGATTCCATTTTTATAAGTCAACCTGCCGTTCTTTGATATAAACTTTCAATAATAATATCTATATTGATTTTAAAACCAAAAAAAAGGTTTATTTATAATTGTTTTCTTTTCGCAACTGGTGACAATTATTTTTTCGTAATTAGTTTCATATTGTTCAATATTATGCAATTGGTTGCGTAAAGTATATAATTTTGACACTTGCTACGATTACAAAAAATGTCATTTTATAAGTATATTTTCTATATAAAAATATCTGTAATATTTTACTGGATAGGATATAGTCGCGTAAAAAGCGTTCCGATAAATTAGCCGATTTGGGCAAATAATATGGCGGACCGGATGTAATTTAACATAACCTCTATTTCCATTTGTCATTTAATTTGTGCCAACAAATTACGATGAAGACGTTTTTAGTTGTTTTTATTGTGGAAAACCATTGATAAGGCAACGTGAGGATACGTCATATGTAATTATTTTTGATATACAAAATTGGGATCGGTAGGCGTGTCTTTTGCACTCACTAAAATGACGGAAAATCAGAACCAGATTTACAAGTTTTTATTGTACTATTTCTGGTTAAGTGTCTGATTGTATGAACTATAAAAAATTAATTCCCTTTTTTTATAGATAAAAACCTACACATTGACTTAGAAGGTGGCGGAAGGCCGAAGTTATAAAAGAAGTGGGTTTAAAAGCTTAAATATGCCCGGTTTTCAGCCGAGATGTGCTGAGTAAAGTAAATGAAAGAAATAAAATATATTTGATTTAATTATCATATTCTTTGCAAAATTACAACTAATCAATGACCATGATATAACTAACTTGGGGCCGATTTCACCATTAGGTTTAACGAAGTATAAAATTACATTTTTACATAAAATGTAATTTTAATCTTCGATTATCAGTTTAAACTTTAACAAAATGATGGAATTAACCCTAAAGCATTGAAATTATTCACAGAAAAAATAAATAGTACATTTTTGGTTTACACAAGCGACAAAAGTAAAGCGAGTTCGATTTATTGGACGAGTCGTCACACGTTTGCACTAGGGCACATAAATAGCCCAATGCTTTCTGACTTTAAATGGGAAAGTACAAGGTCGCAAATGTCAAGTAAACTAACCTTACTTTAATTAACAGCTTTCTCGAAATTAAGAACAAATTTTCATACACTAAAAGCTCCATATTCAGACACGAAACTTAATGCAAGACTCGCGGAAAAATGGCTAATAAGCAATCTCTGTGTAGGTAGTTGCACTATTCAGGAAATCAAAATGTGGATTAATCTTACTCTGGTTTTGGTACCCTTGTAGATTCAGACTGAAAGGTGTGCATCTTCATGCAAGACATTCAGTAAATCAGCGAAGCCACAACCAGCGTTGTGCAGGTAGGTGCACTTCTAACAAATGTAAAATATGAAGTGATCTTACTTGAGACCTGTAGATCCATTGACGATAATATGGTAGTTGATTTGAGCTGGGCTTCTCACCATCTGCAAAGATTAGGACTACTTATGTAAAGGCCTACCGTAGTAACACAACATCCACCACAAGCCTGCCGGTCCAATTTAATTAGTCTATGCACAATAATCATGCATGTATGATTGAAAGTCAGACAAAGAATGTGAAGATAAAGTTAAAGTCTCAATCATAGTTAAAGTCACAGATGAAGTTAAAGTTTACAGTAGGAGAGTTGAAATTGTAGGCTGATAATAAAGGAAGGCCAACATCTAGGTAATAAATGTTTGTCGAGTTAGGAAAATTATCCGCTGTAAGGCGTTTCTTAACCACTAAGGTAAAAACCAGAATATTTTGTAATACACAGTTTTTTCGCTAGGCAAAATAAGAAATAAAATTGTGAGATTACTTCCCAAGTGTTTCTTTCAAAAGCTTTAAAAACAACATAAAGTGTTCATGGGCACAACTCAATCCTATGGCCAGTTTTCAACATACAGGGTGATGAAGTTGAAAAATGGCCATTTTTTAAAAAGTATTAAAATGTAATTTTCTCAATATGTTAAGGATTTTTTGCTGTAATAGTATTATTTGCATTTACAATATTTGCATTTATATTTACCTGACTTTCATATGCCCCAGTCTAGTGGCTTTTTCTGCTAAACTTTAGTCCCTATTCTACCTCCACCTAGGTAATGAATTATTCAACCATTTAGTCATCAACGGGATTTTACTTGTTCTACAGTAATATACTTATCTTTAATGTTAAAGTTTTAGAATTGGAACTTAGATTAGGCCATTTTCGTCAATTTTGTTCTTAAATCTTTTGAAAGAAATACTTGGGAAGTAATCTCACAATTTTATTTCTTATTTTGTCTAGCGAAAAAACTGTATATTAGAAAATATTCTGGTTTTTACCTTAGTGGTTAAGAAACGCCTTACAGCGGATAATTTTTCTAACTCGACAAACATTTATTACCTAGATGTTGGCCTCCCTTTATCATCAGCCTACAATTTCAACTCTCTTACTGTAAACTTTAACTTCATCTGTGACTTTAACTATGATTGAGACTTCAACTTTATCTTCCCATTCTTTGTCTGACTTTCAATCATACTTACATGATTATTGTGCATAGAGCAATTAAATTGGACCGGCAGGCTTGTGGTGCATGTTGTAGGTCTTTACATAAGTAGTCATAATCTTTGCAGATGGTGAGAAGCCCAGCTCAAACCAACTACCATAATATCGTCATAGATTACATTTTAATACGTTTTAAAAAATTGCCATTTTTCAACTTCATCACCCTGTATGTTGAAAACTGGCCATAGGATTGAGTTGTGCCCATAGACACTATTGTTCAGGAAGTCGACATCTTCAACATACCAAAAATTCAGGCATATTAACCGGAACCCATTTCTCCATAAGCCGGCTGCCTGGTCGTTTATCATAAAAAGGAAACGTAGTTGACAAGTGTAGTACTGAGTAGCTAACTGACGTTTATAATAATTATTGTTGATAAAGTTTTGAAAATGTGATATTTAAGTTTGTATAGTATGTCTTGCAATATCCTGTATATCTAACTGATCATTTTAGAGATGTAAAAAATGTAATCTGGACAGCTACATCTCGGATAAACAAACGCAGATGTAGTAGATGTGTCCAATGTGGATAAACAAACGCTTGAGATGTAAAAAATGCATCAGATGTGGATATTTACGCAACAATAGTTGGTAGGTTTTTGACAGTGACAACAAATGCCAGATTAATTTATATTAATCAAAAGTTAGTGTGATTAAATTTTTTAGAAAATTATTGAAGAAATCGAGTTTTTGTTTGATTTTTATTATTTATATAATTTCGTGTCTTTTTGCTTATATTGATAGCACTCGTGATATTATTACTAAATATAACATTTTAATATCAACAAAATTAAATATAATTATGAATTTATAATTTTTAAATGTTAAAAGTGTTTTAAAAACTATTAATTAACTGACTTGAAAGTATTTATTAGTGTTCAAATTTGTACAACAGAAAATACTTTTCTTATTTTTGATGGAGGTATATTATGTATGGGCCAGAGCCCGTTAAAACAATACAATAATACAGAATACATATTACATTTAATAAATAATAATAAAATTCTAAATAGGTAAATTAATTAAAAATATGTACATATAAGGTACTAGTAATTAATGAAAAATCTAAACATAACTACTAAATTTTGTGAGAGATATGTTATATAAGTTGATTAGCAGATATCACTCTAGGAATAAAAGAATGAGAAGCATCATCTTAATGCGTTGTTTGATATTAATTTATTCTTGAGGACTTTCCCATACAGCACAAACAAATTTGGGAAATATTTCAAAAATATTACATTAAAACATTTGTAATGTATAAATATTATGAAACATCCCAGAAACATTTCTGAAATATGCCTGAAACTTAAAAATGTCCTGTAAATTTAATATTTCACAGTAATATTTCTGAAATAAAAATTTGAAATCTTTTAGAAATATCAAATAGTAATATTTCAGAAATGTATTCTAGCTTTTTTTTCTAAAATATTATTAGACTAAAAAAAAATACATTTATAAATATACATGTCTATTTAAATAGTTTTTTTTTAATAAATGCCCCCAAGTAAAGAAACAATTTCGATTATTATAATCTTATCATTAAGATCAATTAGCAATTTTATTCTAATCTAACTTATCAAGGGATGAAAAACTTCATAAACTCTCTTGTATACCTTAGAGTCTAAATCACTTAACTGCACTATACTCTGCTTTAACATCACTGAACTAACTTAAAAGGCTAGGTTCTCTTGAGTCTTCTTATTAGATTGGTATTGTTGAGGAGTTGGATAATCTAGAGGTTTCCATGTTGGAGCAGTCGTTGTTGGTGACTACTGGCAAATTTGTGTATTGTATTTTTAACAGTCTCATCTTTAAGGTCCCTATGAAGATCGGTATTGTGGCAGTACCAGGGTGCATCGAATATGTTCCTTAATACTTTATTCTAGAAAAGTTGAATAACTTCGATGTCACTTTTACTGGCACATCCACAAAGCTAGCGAATCGCTTCATTTTCACCAATTCCTATAAATTCACTAATCTGAAACAAATTATAGGTAATTAAAAAGGTCAATTAATATTGTTTTAAATTAACAATAATAAAACAAACAATACTCATGCATACACAAAACATGAAGCTTTACTTTTCAATCAGCTGTAGGTAAAACTGGTGGAAGGACAGCAACTGTAGGTTATATTTAAATAGAAATAAGAAAATAAAATGACTATAAATTTAATAAACGAAATGGCATACGATTAATGTACTTAAATATAATTAGTGAGGCATATTTGAGAAATGTGGTGAATCATTTGAATTATTTTGTCATTTTCTTTGATATTGTTACGCAGCAGCCTGCAGCGTGCTGCGGTCGTCATTAGTAAAAGTACGAGTGAAAGAAGATAGAATAGTTCAGAAATGTCAGAAAATTTTATTTCTTGCCAAAAAAAAAATTTAGGCAGTTCGAGAAGGTTCGAGAAGCGTCAAGCAAGCTATATAAGCCGATGATCCTGACGTCAGTGGGCAGTTTGATGATAGACGTTATATTTTAATTTTATCAGTTGTATAGTTCTTGAAATAGTTGAGTTGAAATAAATTGTGATACCAAAAACCGGCGTAACAATATTAAACTATTTAATGATATTTATTAAATTGTGGATATATTGCAGGGAGGTGGTAAGGGAAGGATATTTGATATTTGTATGTGTAGATGTCATTGATTGCATTCTGTTTTTGATTAGGTATAATATAATTTCTCTGCAAAAATTTAAAAATTGAAATATTTGTGCATTGTGCAGTACTTAGTTGTTGCAGTACATCTGGTGTGAAGAAGACAGAGATACGACTCTTGCCCTTAAAAACTACGCAGGGTCTCAAATTGAATCCAAACCGACATATAAAAAGAAGAACTGTTCCTCTCAACATGGGAGAATTTTTCCAAGGGCTACAGTAGAAACATTTTTTGTGGATCACTACACTATTACGAATGATTTTAGAACATCAACTTGAATAATACGCTGTCTGCACTGTTTACAGTTTTTCTACTGTTACGCAGCACCCTGCAGTAGCCTGCGGCTATTACAGGAAACGTACGAATAGAAAAAGAAGTGGAATGCCACTCATCGCCCTACAGTGTGCTGCGGTCGTCATAAGTAATAGTACAAGTAAAAAAAGATAGAATAGGCTAGAAATGTCTAGAAATGTCATTACCCGTCAAGAATATTCTAGATGACACTACTTTACAAAACACTACTTTATCAAATATTTGAACCATTTTACACACATTGTATTTGGCTATTGGAAGATCGGTTATATGATAAACAACATAACTTTGCTAGATTGTTTAGGCATGTATTCACTCCGAGCAAATACTACTAGAGGAAGTCTTTCCCCCTTCCCTGCGCTAAATTTTGTTAGCAACATTTATTCCCCCGAGGGGGGAAATACCTCTTCTGTAATTGGCTTATTTAATCAGCGTTGCCAAGTTTGACAACGAGAGTTCTGGCACTTTCTGACACATGTCAATTTTTGATTTGTACTTTACAAAAAATATAATTATGTATAGCCTTGTAAGTGTTTTTAAATGTATATTTAAGATTTATGATCTGTAGTAATATGGTGAAAACATACTTTATGTGTAAAAAACCTGTTGAAAATGCTTCTTCAAGATTATATCACAAGTAAGTACAAACACAACTTAATTATCAGATGCGGTGCAAATGTCTTCCCCAAGACTATGATGTCGTCTAAATACACCAGGCATGTTTTCCAGGATAACCCCCTTAATACATTTTCGATAAGTCTTTTAAATGTCGCGTGGACATTACATAGTCTAAATGACATGACATTGAATTGCCATAATCCAGATCCGGTGGTAAAATCTGTCTTTTCTTTGTCTACTGGGTCCATTTCCACCTGCCAATATCCAGACTTTAGGTCCAAGTTAGAAAATAGTTTACTTCCGGCCAATGTGTCCAATTTATCGTCGATTCGAAGAATAGGATAACTGTATTTCTTGGTAACATTGTTCAACTGACGGTAATCCACATAGAAACTCGTAGTTTCATCCTTTTTCTGAACCAGGACTACCGGAGAGACCCATGGAATAGTAAAAGATTCTATCACCCTGTCTTTCTTTATTTCCTGAACAATCCTTTCAGTTTCCTCTCTCTTGGCCTTTGGTAATCTTCGAGCTAATTGACGAATCGGCCTGGCGTCACCAGTGTCAATTTTGTGTTTTACGACAGAAGTTCTTCCTGTTTTTCCTCCTTTTGGTACAAAAATGTCACGATATCGATATAAAATTTGCATTTTAGTAATTTTAGAACATAAACAATAATTATTAAAATACAAACTTTGTCAAAACCATGAGAGTAAATCGAGTGTTATCAAGGGTACTTTTTTGTAGTAAATGAGTACCCAATCCAAATTTCATACTCAAACCCCTTTTTTGCCATTGGCGTAGAATTTTTAAAGGTGCAATTATTTAAAAAATCAAGTTCTACGCCTATGTATTATTATCGGACAAAATTTTATACGATGAAAAATATAAAAATGTACTTTTCTCATATTTTCTTCAACACTTTAATCGAGACTTTTAACAAAAATACTCGATTCTTGCCATGTACGATTTTTTGAGGAATATTAATTATTTGTCTGCAATACGTATACAAAAACATTTATTGTTGGTTTCCATAGTTTCATCTAAATAAAAATATTGTCAAGTTTTAACACCTTATCTCTTGTTAACGATTGAAAGTGTTCTATCTGACTCAATAATTAAAAAAACAAATGCGTGGTTTATTAATATGGCTGTACAATATACCAATGCAGAATATACCGATATGTTACTGACATTAGGATTTTATGAAGGAAATGCTCGAGAGAGTGTCAGGGTGCACTCTAAAAGGTTTCCAAATCGTCGTGTACCTAGCCACCCAACTTTTGCTGCTGTTGAGAGACGTCTTCGGGAGACCGGTTCCTTTGCTCCCAACACTATTGATAATGGAAGAGAACGTTGTGTAAGGATTCCTGAAGTTAAAGAAGACATTTTAAAACGTGTTGAAGAAGATACAGAATTAAGCACCAGACGAATTGCAAGGGAACTAGGAGTAAGTAAAGATGTCGTTCATAAAGTGCTTAGAGAACAATTGCTATATCCATACCATAAGAAGCCAGTACAAGAATTATTAGTCCATGATCCTCAAATTCGTTTGGGTTTTTGTCGATTTCTTAATATGCAAAGAGAAAGAGATCCAAACTTTGTCAAGAAGGTTCTCTTTACAGATGAAACGGGTTTTACAAGAAGAGGTATAACTAATACCCATAATGAACATGTTTATGCCGTTGAAAATCCACATGCAATAAAGGTAAACCATTTTCAGCACGAATTCAAAATTAATGTGTGGGCTGGAATATTTGGTAATTTCATTGTTGGTCCTGTTATACTTCCACAAAGATTAACTGAAGAAAATTATTTGGATGTTCTACAAAATACGTTGCCAGAATTGTTAAAAGATTTACCTCTCCAACTTCGGAGAGATATGTGGTTTATGCAAGATGGAGCTCCACCACATTTTTCTTTAAACGTTAGAAACCACTGGAATGAACAATATCCACACAAATGGATAGGCAGAGGTAATGACGCACCTGTAAACTGGCCACCACGTTCCCCAGACCTAACACCGATGGATTACTTTTTATGGGGACATCTGAAATCCACAGTTTACAGGGAACCTGTAGAAAATGAGGAACAACTCTGGCAACGTATTCAATCTTAGAGGTGATGAAGAAGTTATGGAAAGGATACATTTTAATTTTCTTCGACGTATAAATCTTTGTATGCGTGAAAATGGTGAAAATTTTAAACAATTTTTGTAAAATCTTTATTTTGATTATGTTGTAAATAAATAAATTTCATACTCAAACTCCTTTTCTTCCATTGGCGTAGAATTTTTAAAGGTGCAATTATTTAAAAAATCAAGATCTACGCCTATGTATTATTATCGGACAAAATTTTAACACTGTTTTTTTTGCCACATAAAACTCTACCAATATACCAAATTTCAGCAAAATCGCATATGCCGTTTTAAATTTATATGGGAAAAACGATTTAAAAATTGTAACTTCAAGGCCCTCTGGAGCCCAAACGAAGCAACTTTGTACTAAGGTAATTTTAAATAAATCGACTTATTTTGGTCTAAGGAATATGTGGTATGTTTTTGTAAAGACCTTTTACATATGTAATTAACATATGTAATTAACAGAATATTAAAATGGAAAATCTAATTAAAGAAGGTCAGGACTTAGATTTTGATTCTCCGATTATTAAAGGTATGTTTTATTTTAAATTTCAGGTAACCAGAATTAGCTGAGGAGAGAAACTACTCTATTAAATGTCATCAGGCTTTAGATTTATTCTTTTTACAGGATATTTTATATAAATTTTAAATATTATTAATATTAAACGTTTCATTTGCATAAGAGGTGCATTTTTCTCACTAGTTCGAAGAGTAATATTTAGTAAGAATTTTGAAACCGTAACAGGTTATTGGTCGTATAATAGTCCTAGTTGCTCCAGTATTAACCAGCAGTGTATACTTTTTACCATTTACTTCGCCGTCTACGTATACACTATCATTACGACATTTCAAAGAGGCTATCAGTATGAGAAAGTCTTTGGAACGGTTTCGGGTCGAAGCTGCCCCCTCTAAGCCGACCCGCTTTAGTTTCCTGCGGCGTGTTGTCTTGATTCGTTGTGACCCGTTTACATGAAGTGCGTACATGTCCTAGTTCACCACAATTCCAGCACCTGATAGTCTTCGTCTTCAGTTTGCTGTCAGTAAGGCTCTTTGTCATGTTTACCAGTTGGTCGAATGTACCTTCCTCTTCATCTTCTTTTACAGTCCTTACTTTACTGTATCTACCAGAAGCCTGTATCCACCTGTATCTGCCTGTATCCACCCTTCCATCAACGAATGTTTGGACTGCCAAACATTCCATCATATTTTCCGGAGCTGATGGGTAAGCAAATCGCACCAACCTGGCAATATCTACTTCATATTCCTGAACAGTCTCGTCTCGTTTCTGTTTACGATTCTTTAACTGTGACTAGTATAAATGCTTCAAGTGTTCGTGGCCATATCGCATATTTAGTTATTTTTTTAAGTTGCTCGAAATCATCTGTCTCTTCCACGGGTACAGTCTGATAACATTTATATAAAATTTGAGCAAAAGAGAATTGTTGTAACCTTTAAAAAAAGAAGATTCAACATATGTATTTAAAAAAATGAATTAATTTATTCAGTAGAAAGTTAGTGAAAATTCTAAGAAACAAGTGAATATTGAAATTAAGCTGATAAATTTAAATTTTATATCTCCAATATTATAATTAGCCACATATCTAGTTACCACTTTATTGGTTTGGGTGGTAACTTCCTTAGGATACAGTAGAACTTCTGTAATTCCGCTACTCGAGCACGAACACCAAATCTCGTTCTTTCTATATTTCTGCTTCAGTTATCTCCTATGTCTAAACTGAAAGATATAGACTTTGAAGCCCAGGTATAAATGCTAACTCTAGTTATAGTTCTGGTTCTAGTTTCTTGTTCTAGTTCTAAACAAAAAATAAATTCTGTTTTTCACGTGGCTCTTGTATGAGATATAAATTAAATTTAAAACATCTACTTTTTAAAATTAAATTAAGATACAATAAAAACAAATTACTATAAACACTGTGCAATTCCAGCAACCAAAATAAATTATAAAAACATATTTAAAAAATTTAACTTGACTTCTAAATAAAGAAACTTATAACTAATAACGGGTTGAAATATAATTTCTACTGAGATATTTTTATAACGACATTATACATTTGTTTACTCACCACTTGTACAGCCAAAAACTAGTAAATACTACGAGATAATATCGGGAAATGAAATTTCAAGATCTAATGGCGACATCGTCTGCTTTACTGTACTCACCATAATCGAATACAGGATGTCACAAAATTAAAATAACATTTTTAAATGGAATTTTAAAATGTTACAATGCATAAATCATTCCTACTCAATCGAATGGATTAGACTAGGGATATCTCTATAGTGGGTGCTCTGACAGTACTATTTGCAATACAAGGAATGGTTCTGCTCCTATAAACTCATTTTCGGTTTCTCTTTTAGCCAGCGCTACTATGTCCTAGAACCCAGATCAAAATAACCTTGTTTTGAGCACCGAGGAACTCTAGGGAATTTATATAGATTCAAACCAGCTTGGAATCAACTCGGGGGGCGAAATTACTTTAATTTCTTAACCGACTCCTTCGTTAACAGTTCACATAATTTCAGCAATTCCCGATAATTCCTTATAATTCCGATAATTCCGTAATTCTCTAGAAAGTCTACGGTAATTATCACAAAGTATGTATGATAATATAAGTAGGTACCTGTAAGGTCGTTTAAATGAAATTATATTATGCAAACATATAACTGTTAGTAAGGAAAGTAATAAAACGCATAAACACATATTTTAATATTATTGTATCTTCTCGATGTCTTACAAGATTATTTGAGAGTGAAAAACTTATATATTATCGTCAATATAATGACGACATTAAAGATTCAATATGGCCAATAAAAATTCCTTTTTTTTTTAAGATATACCTATACCCATAACACATTTATTGTTTTAATAAGCGAAATACTCGAATACTATGTTGAAACTGGTTTCGACAAACTCTTAAGACAAAAAACATAACGGTCGTAGAAAATAGCTTATTTAAGTATAATTGAGAAACATTGATTTTCTCTTATTTCAAAACGACTTTCAGGTACCTACTTATCAAACTTATATGATTACAAAAGTTATATCGAAAGTATATTATTTTTATTGCCCACTATAAATATTTTTTCTATGGTCCTATTTGTAGATGATGACATTTAAATTCCAGTGGCGTGTTGTACTGTTTCTGGCAACGGAACCTTATTTGTTTGACAAATGCTTATCGTTTGGGTGGAATCGTTGTATTAACTCAACTATCATGAAGAACCCTGACTATAAAAGTGAAACTGTGTGTGAAGTGGCTCATCAAAACTTTTCAAAAATAGCGCGAAGTACTGCAAGGAAAATTCTGAAAAGTGCTCTAGAGATTTTTTGAGAGATTTGTAAGCCAAAAATATAAATATCCAGTAAAAGTGAGTACATTAAACAATACATACACTCCATAATACAGATTGTATCGAGGTAAAAGTAATTATACACAAAAACAGACCACTCACAAAAAAAAAACCTTAATAAAAGATAATTTAGAAATTTAGTCTGGACGCTTCAGCTAACTTTTGATAAATAATAAATAAACAATACATTTTAAAATATAACAGAAACGAAAACATCCCAGGTGAAAATTCACTTAAAATGTCACTAATAACAAATAGTCAACTTTTAGAGGAGATTAAGAAGCTGCGAAATTTTGTTGAAGCAAGTGAAGTAAGAATTTTAATGCAAATTGAAACTAAATTAACAGAAAAAATCATAACGTTAGAAAAAGAAAACTCAATTTTGCAAGAAAAAGTAGAGATATTAGAACGACAAAATAAAAGGAATAATATTATCATATTTGGCATAAAAAGTTCTGTGTCAGATATATCAACAAGAAATATATGTGATAAATTGAACAACCTTCTTAATCTAAAATTAACAGTTGATCAAATAAATAATATCTATTGTTTGGGAAACTCACCACAAGCACCGGTTAAAGTAGAATTTATATCAACAAATACAAAACTACAAGTTCTAAAAAATTGCTCAAATTTGAAGGGTACTAATATTATTATTTCTCACGACTTAACGACATCTCAACGTGAAACTAACAACATACTTAGAAGACATTTAAAAAGAGTCAAAAGTTCTGCAAATAGGTGTTACATTAAAGGTGACAAACTATTAATTGATAACGAAATCCTTTCCGCTGAAGACGTATTAGCCTATGAAGCTGCTGAAGTTGGTGGCAATAATATAGTGTACACGAACAGCGCACCTGGCACTCCTAGTGTCGACATCGTTGAAAATCCACCAGCAACAAACTTGGAGAAATTAAAGAAAGGAGAAAATTCTAAAGTTCAAACGAAGCAACCATCAGATTCCACTCCAAAAGCAGAACTACAAAAAAATAATAGTGTTAAACCCAGAACACGATTTGGTTCTACAAATAATAATAAATAAAACATTTTTTGTCTTTAGCTTTAAAAACTTAAAATGAATGCGTATATTAAAAATTATGAACACAAAATTGTAGATACTAGAGTCATTAAAAATATATCTGAATTCAACACACTATATTTAAAAAATACATTTTCCAAGTTTAATATAATACATTTAAACATACGTAGTATTAGTAAAAATTTTGATAATCTATGCACATTTTTAAATAGTTTTAAAATGGAGTTTGATATAATTATTTTAACAGAAACCTTTCAGCTCTTTGATTCTTTAAATGTGTTTTCACTGAGTGGGTATGATATTTTATATAATGGTGGTATGTTAAATAAAAACGATGGTATAATTATTTATATTAAATCTTCACTAAATTATAAATTTGAAACAACATTTATCGCTGAATATAAAGCAGCCGAAGTAAATATTTCGCTAAAAAACTGTAACCTTTTTTTAACTGCAATCTATAGGTCACCAAATTCACTTTCAACCCTGGATCAGTTCAACTTGGGATTATTAGGCTATCTAGAAAAAAACAAGAAACATCAAACACATGTTATAGTAGGTGATTTAAATATCGATTTGCTGAGTAACGAGGAACGAGTTGAAGATTATAAAACCTATTTAAACACATATAGTTTCGAATCCTATATAAATAAAATTACAAGACCGGCTAGTAAAACATGTTTAGATCATTTCTTTATTAAATCAAATAAAACAATAAAAGAACAGGAAAGCTTTATCTTTGTAAACGATATAACAGACCATTTTCCAATAGGAATAGCTATAAATATAGACCAAGAAGCTAAAAAAACCCATACAATAGACCAGAAAAGTTATTTAAATTATCCTAATTTAAAAACAGATTTAAACAATGAAAAATGGGACCATATGTACAAACTAAACAATATAAACGAAACATTCGACTATTTTATAAATAAAATAAACTATTACATAGATAAAAATACAAAACTGGTAAAAATAAAAAATAATAAACAAAAAATAAGAAAACCATGGATGACTCAGGGTTTAGCAAATTCCATTAAAGAAAAAAATAAACTATACTTATTAATTTTAAAAAAACCTGAAAATAATGAAATTAAAGAAAGATATAATAGGTATAAGAATAAAATCAGATCCTTAATAAATATAAATAAAAAAAGTTTCATGAATAATTTAATAGACAAAAATAAAAACTCATCTTCAGCCTTGTGGGACTGTGTCAACAAAATCTGCGGCAAGAAAAAACCTAACACAAAAATTGAAAAAATTATAAAAAACGGACAAGAATTAACAGATGAAAATGATATTGCAAATAACTTTAATAGCTACTATATCGAATTGGGACAGAACCTTGCAAACAACATATTACCTCCAGATGACTTTGAGGAACAGTTAGACATACTTGAAAACACTATGTATTTACACCATGTAACTGAAATAGAAATAAATCATGTTATAAATACATTAAAATCTAAAAAAGCGCCCGGATGGGACAAAATAAGAGCTGAAACAATTAAGGAAATTAAAAATGAAATTTTACAACCCCTAACCTATCTAATAAATAAAAGCTTTAATGACGAATGCTTTCCAGAATGCCTAAAAATTGGAATTATCAAACCGCTCTATAAAACAGGTGACAAAACGTTGACTCAAAATTATCGACCTATATCATTGTTGTCAATTTTTTCGAAAATATATGAAAAAATCCTTAAATTGAAAATAACAAAATTTTTAAACAAATTCAAAGTCGTAAATGATAATCAGTATGGGTTTAGAGAAAAAAGGTCGACGGAAGATGCAATACATGCTCTAATCTCCAAACTATACCATACTTTAGATACAAAAACACCTGCAATTTGCATTTTTGTTGACCTATCAAAAGCGTTTGATACGGTATGTCACACGCGTTTACTAGAAAAAATTAAATGTTATGGATTGCGTGGAAAAATATATAATATTTTAGAAAGTTATTTAAAAAATAGAACGCAGTACGTGAACATCAATGGAGTATTCAGTGATCCAAAAACAATTACCTACGGCGTTCCGCAAGGGACTGTACTGGGGCCTCTTCTATTCACTCTATATATAAATAGCTTGATGACATTACATACAAATGGAGAAATAATCAGTTTCGCCGATGATACTGTCATAACTTATAGCTCAAAGATCTGGCACACGCTAAAAACAGAAATTCAAGATGATTTTAAAGCAGTTAAAAAATGGTTTCAACTCAATAAACTAACATTAAATACCGAAAAAACGAAATATTTACCATTTACCTCTTATGTAAACAATTTGCCGAGTTTTGGTCCAATACATATAGATGACAAAACTCAAATACCTGAAGCATCGTCAATTAAGTACCTAGGTATTACTTTAGATAGGCATTTGAAATGGGATCTACAAATTAAAAATATTACTCATAAACTTAGAGGTTTGCTACATAAATTTAAGTACTTACGCGACTTTTTAAATGAAGATCAGCTGAAAACTTTATATTTGTCTCTGGTACAATCGCATCTTACTTATGGTATTATTGGGTGGGGTGGTGTGGCAGACTGCCATTTAAAGCAGTTAAAAAATATACAAAAATGGCTAATCAAGCTTATATTTAAAAAACCTGTAACTTATCCGAGTGACGCATTATTCAGTGAAAGTACATTTTTTGATATGAGACAGCTATACTGCCAAAACATTCTTTTAAACATTTTTAAAAGAAAAATCCAAGTAACTTCTCCTCAACATAATTACCCTACTAGAGGTAAATGCACTTACCTTCCAATAACTTCAAAGACTGTTGGTCAACGCTGTACCAATTATTTTGCTCCAAGATTATCCAATATGTTACCAGATTACATTAAGGATATTAATAAACTTTCGTGTTATAAATATGCTATAAAAAATTGGATAGCAAGTAATAACAGATATATTTTTAATAGCCTAATTGATTTAAGATATCTAAAATAATTTATAATTAATAAATTTTCCACTTTAAAAATAAAAAAAAAATAATACTTAATAACTATATTTCATTATGAATTAAATATCGAATATGTCTATATTTTATCTCCCTGTTACTATTTGTTCTACTGTTTGCTTATTATGTTCTATTATTTGTTTTATTACTTGTTTTATGTTATATGCTTTGTTACTTGTTTCATTATTTGTTTATCATGAATTTATCTATTTATTTATTATTCTATATCGAATTTTATTTGTGTTTAAAAAAAAAATTTTTTTAAATATCCTAGCTCGCACACAGGCATTACAATGCCTCAGCAAGTTACCAATGTTTATATTTAAATTAACTATGTAATTGTAATTTATATTTCTTTTTTTTGAATAAACATTATTATTATTATTATTAAGTAACGTGTTGAACACACTGTTAAAAATTTGTATAATTATAATTTAATAACAATTAAATAAGGAAATAATTATGTTGGCAGGCATACCGTGGTTGCGACACATATTTAAGTTTTTAACAATGCAAAAAAGTTAAAAATAGCGTAATTTCACAAGGATTAAACTTTCAAGGAAATATTCTGTGAATTGTTTTGTTAACCTAATTACAAGTGCCAGACGATTCTGTCGGTTGTTAGTGCCTACCAGACGAGTATAAAGGTAGCCACTTAAAAATACATCCTCACGTATCTTCTTTATTAATTGAGGTATCAGAATAGCAGGAGTCTGGGCACTTGAGCCTGGGAACTTTTGTGTGTGGAATGCAAATCTAACCTCGCTTGTGACGTAATGCAGATCTAACCTCGCTTGTGACGTAATGCAGATCTAACCTCGCTTGTGACGTAATAAATGAAATATAACACGTGCAACCATATATGGAATGCCTAATAATTAAACTCGCTGACCGAAGAAATGGGTCACGCACGTATGACCTAATATGGAATGGTTAAATTAAAACCGCAGTGACGCAATAAATAAAATATAACACCTATGACGTTTGCTGTAATGCGATTTTCTAAATGTAGATAGATGCCTTTTATGGAATGGTGAAATTAAGAAAAGTTACGAAGTAAATAGAAGTCGGTTTTCCTCGCGGACGTAAGAAATAAAACATGTATTACCTTAGTAGGAATTAAACGAAGAATGGAACGAACTGCAGTGATGTATGTGAAATAAAAAACGTGTGACCTTGCACCGTACTGGTATGCGGATTTATACATCGAGAAATCCCCAATGGGGCTCGCTGACGCAAGAAATAATATATAATACTTGTGACTATATATGGAATGTTAAGATCATGCGCAGTGACAGGTCAAAAGGGACTAAAACTAATATCTTTATTATTGTTGGTCCGATTCAAACAGGAAAAACGGCAATATGTAGATAACACGAAAACGTCGAACAGAAAAATTATGCGTAAAAGGAAAATCCAGAAGGGCCATAGCGTGTTTCTCGGATATTACTGGTCCGATTCAAACGGGATGAACGGCACTCAGCGTGAACTGTCATCTAGCTGTCAATTCCAACGAAAGAATTGCCATCAAAGACAAAAGGGCATTAACGGATCGTTGTTGTTGGTGTTTATCTTGAACTGTTATCTAGTTGAAATTATCATATAATTGCTACCGGTATCCCACCATCTTTCATATCACCGATTCTCATGATTTTTGAAAGGGAACTATCACGTGCCTTATAATGAATTTTCCAATCGTTGTGCCTTATTGACACTTTTTTTTGAATTAATGTATCCGATTTCTTTAATTTTTGAGTACGTAATGTAATGCAACATCTTTACAATGAATCTGTCATTAAAACGTCATTTTAAAATTGATGATGAGCTAGAACTACGTGTGATACATCAACTAAAACGGTAGAACGTGAGGATTACATAAATATTCGACAAATCTTCTTTGTAACATCGATACATCGCTGAGAAAGGGCTTAAAATGAATGAAAATCAAATAGGAGTGCTTGTCATAATACTGGTACTACATAGTTTCGAAATCCCAAAAAATATATACTGCGCATGCGCAGAAATAGATTGACGCGATAAGGAAAATTTCATCATTAATGGTTTCGTTAGAATGCCAAGAGACGTATTTAAGTATTTTATAACGTCAAAAAGGCCTAATAAAGTAGCTACAGTTATTTGGATCGCTAACGCAAGAAATGGTATATACCTAATACGTGTTACTATATATGGAATGCGGTTCTAACCTCGCTTGAGTGGCGCATTTTAGAATGAAAATCCTGGGTGCAACAGTGACGTAATGAATGCAAAATACTATAAAAAGAGTGGTTTGGTAACTTTTATAAGTAACTAACATTTATCTGCAGTTAGCGAAACTTATTTCTATTATACGTGTAAAAATAAACTTTGCAAGGTAACTATTAACTATTTTTAAATTAAAGAACAATATCTAGTAATTGTATAATTGTAGATGGATCTTTTAGAAAAATTAAATAGAGAAGCTTAACTTACCGGTAAACTGGTTATTAAATTATCTGAGTTGGAATTAAATACACCCCATCAAATAATATCATTGAAATTTGTGGAAACAAAGCACAGACCATCTGCATTGGTTGAATTAGAAACACACGTCATCTTTTTACCAAGACGAATGAATGCAGTATTAAAAGGAGATAAATCCAAGTTTAACAATAGGGAATATTGTTTGACATATCAAGGAGAAATACAACTTGGAAAAGCACATCCGGCCCAAAAATTTGAGATTACTAAAAAATAATAATAATGAATACGCAGTATTGTACAACATGTAAGCAGTATTTTTGTTTTTGAGAAAGATCTGTAATAGTGCATTTATTTTCATCAAAACTTTATCATTTCCAAAATTCAAGTTATGAGGATCCATCTCCAAAATTACTTGATTCTCTTTCAAAATCAAGTGAGGGTTTTTTATATATTCAAATATTAAATACGAAATTATATTGTTCGGAAACTCTAGATAAAATACCTACAACCGAAAAAAAAATAAATTTTGATGAAATTTGTTCTGTAAGTGATGAAATAATTAAAAAATTTTGAGAGGTAGATCATATATTAAATACAAAATTTAGTATAAGACGAGGAGATATTTAGAATAAACGTTTAAAAAGTAACATTATGTTATGTAACAAAGCTATTCAAAATGCAGATATTTCAGTTGGAGCTCTACGAAAATTAAAAACAAATTTAGGTCATTTAAACATTTTTCAAAAGAATATTCAGAAACTAAAACAACGTCATTTAGGAAGTGGGTTAGCTAATGAAACAAATAAATTATCTAATCGAGTAAATGGGAAGATTTCTACATTTGAGGGTAGAGTTAGAACCGGTATTATTATAAATTTGAAGCATAGGATCTTGGACACCAATGCTTTTTAAATGGAAAACGTGTAGTTCACTCTGGACAGTGGAGTGCTAGTGTGGACATTTAAGTAAAGAGGACAAATATTGCTTATAATTTAAATGGGGGAAATGTATTTGTTATATGGTAAACTCAACATTGGATAATGGGTTAGGAGGGCATACGAGAAGTTTGCCTTGTTTCATCGTTTTATCTATCCTTATTAAATCGCTCCCCAGCTAGCACAGACACGTGATTTTCACGTGAAATACACGTTACATTTTACGTCGAAATCACCAATTTATGACGTGCTAGTGCCGTGATTATGACGGCAATATGTCACAGATCAAAGACGTCATACAGTGACGTGATAAACACGTCACCAGATAACGTGTTTAGACGTCAAAAAAACACCATAATATTCATTTAAAAATGTTTAATTTGTAAAAAAATGTTTATAAAAAACGTTTTATTTAAAAAATGTTTAATAAAAATATGTTTTATATAAAAAAAGATAGGTTACAGCATAAAATTTCTGAATTGAAACATAGTATACTAACCTGAACTATTACTAAATAAACATTACTTCTTAGAATATGTACTTAGAATGTATAAATTACAAAAGATTATATAGCAGTGTCCAGATATTCAACAAATCATTCCGAATATACAGGCTTGAAGCAGCTTCAATGGTATCGTTATTAAATGTTCGTTTCACTAAAACAAAAATATAATAGTTATAACTACCAGAAACTTAATTATTTAAATAAAATTTCAGCCAAAAAATAGAGTAAGCATTGACCGAGAAAGACAGAAATTGTTTTATATCATTAAGCTGTCACAAAAGTGATATATTTGATGGTTCACAAATTTAACAAGATAAATAAAATCAGATCTGTCAAGAGAAATCAATGAAAAAATTTAATATGCGCCTGGCTAAAGAGTACTAGATGCTCCTAGCTAACACAAAATTTAGTATTTCTTCATGGGTCAAAAACCTAATAATTTAATAATAATTTTATGATGCTAATTTTTAAAGTGATGTAAAATTGTCAATTTTAAACCAGGTTAACCTGACTTTTTTATAATTAATGAAATGAAGAAATGTTATTATTTTTACAAGGTATATATTAATAAGAGGAAAAATTATTTTACCCCCAAGCTCTTTTGAATGTAAAGGTGAGATTTTTAATAATTGTGAAAAATAATTATTGACATTTGAAGAAAAAAATGTTGTTCGGAATAAAAGAAATGTACTTATAACATTGTCACAAAAGTATGAATTTTACTCATAATAAAAATAAGTTTTGCTAGACAAAGCAGTGCTTACCTACCAATAGGTTCGTCATCAATAACGAATTCATCATCTTCACTTGAAAATATTCTTCTTAATGGCTTTCTTTTACAAGGAAGAGGTTGTAACTCATCATCACTTGTTATATCCTATGTCATAAGAACCTTTGTTGCTTTTTGGCTAGCTATTTGGTAGTTCTCTAAAACAGATTAATAATTTTATACAAATTTTATATAAATAAATAAAACGGCTCACAGAGATGGTTTACGAAATACTATAACTATAATAGGTCTCAGTAACCAACAAAAATTCAAAAAATATAATATCAAGGTATATAATGCAAAATAATTTCATAAAACAATGTAATTAAAACCACAGTACATAAAGGGAAAGGTTTTAGTAATAATACATAGTCCAGTGTTTTAAATGTCTAAAGGTGAGTTTAGTCAGCCTGATTTAGTTTCAACATAAAAGTTATCAATTTAATTCAACGTACCTGTTTATACAGAATAACATAGGCATCAACATTAACATAGTAAAGATAAATAAAAATCAACTTAATGCTCAAATCTTAGGAATGTGTATGTTTAAATTATCTTTATGAACGGTTTTGTTTTAAAATCCTTAAATTTTTGTTTATATTAATGTCTACGTTAATAGTTAAAACAAAATTAGGCTAGCTACAGACACCTTTACAATATAAAAAATCACTCACCTTCGGTAAAATATGTTCTATAAATAGGAAAGAGTCCAATTTTTCCCAATTTATTATAAACACTAAAGATACTTTTATTAATAAATAGAATGTAAAACAATAAAGGTATAGAATCGACGTGTACACGTGCGCAGTTTAACGCCTCATTTCAGAACGTGACAAACTAGTCCCTAAATAACGTCATAGTACGTCTTCTTTTGGTGTCACAATGACCGCAAAATAAACGATGTTGTATAAATTACCTTCTATTTATCTAATAATGAATAACAAAAACTCGAATTGCATTTATGACATAAATAGGTGTATTTTGTTCGCAACAACTGTGTTTACGTGTCAAATTGGTCCGAAAATGACGTCATTATTACGTTACTTTTGCGTCAAAAAATCACATCAACGTATTTGACCAAAATTCAACGTGATTATGACGTGAAACGACGTCCGGTGCTAGCTGGGTCTAGAACTTCTCGTATGCCCTCATAACCCATTGTTCAATGTTGAGTTCACCCTATTACATTTGAGGGTAGAGTTAGAACCGGTATTATTATAAATTTGAAGCATAGGATCTTGGACACCAATGCTTTTTAAATGGAAAACGTGTAGTTCACTCTGTACAGTGGAGTGCTAGTGTAGACATTTAAGTAAAGAGGACAAATATTGCTTATAATTTAAATGGGGAAAATGTATTTGTTATAAGGTAAACTCAACATTGGATAATGGGTTAGTAGGGCATACGAGAAGTTTGCCTTGTTTCATCGTTTTATCTATCCTTATTAAATCGCTTTAGAACTTCGCGTATGCCCTCATAACCCATTGTTCAATGTTGAGTTTACCCTATTACAAATACATTTTCATAATTAAAATTATAAGCAATATTTTTCCTATCTTTACTTAAATGTCCCTAGCACTCTACTGTCGAGAGTGAACTACACGTGTTCCATTTAAAAAGCATTGTCCAAGATCCTATGATAATTTCAGCTAGACAACACTTCAAGGTAAACACCAACAACAACGATCCGTTAATGCCTTTTTGTCTTTGATGGCAATTCTTTCGTTGGAAATGACAGTTGTATGACAGTTCACGCTGAATGATGTTTGTCTTGTTTGAATCGGACCAGTCATATCCAAGAAACACGCTAAGGTCCTTCGGGCTTTTCGTTATACGCATGATTTTTTTATTCGACGTTAATCAATACTGAGTTATCTACATAATACCGTTTTTTCCGTTCGAATAGGATCAACAATAACAAAGATATTAGTTTTAGGCCCTTTTGACCTGTCATTGTGCATGATCTTATCATTCCATATATAGTCACACGTATTATATATCATTTCTTGCGTCAGCGAGCTCCATTGGGGATTTCTCACAAAAGTTTGTTATATTTCATTTATTACGTCAAAAGCGAGGTTAGATCTGCATTACGTCGCAAGAGAGGTTAGATCTGCATTCCACACACAAAAGTACCCAAGCTCAAGTGCTTGGACTCCTGCTCAGAATGATTCTTTTGTTTAAAAGTTTGGAGTAAGAACTTTATTACAACTGATTCACTTACTCAATGACATCGTGGCGTACTTCCGGTTTTCTCTAAAATAAATTTTTGGATAAGGATCTTTTATTGAAAATTTTGTGTCAGCTGTCAAAATGATCGTCATTGGATATTATTATTTCTTAATGTGTTACTAATAACTCATTTAGGAAAAAAATATATGGGAATAAATAACCTTTAAAAACTCTTTGTAAGCCTTATTGTTCTTATTAAGAATACACAAATTACACCAATAGCGTAAGCATTTTTTTAATCCCAAACCTCCTAAAAATCCTACCACTCTTATCTTAGTATTATTTAAGATATCAAATTGATTTTTTTTTTGTTTTAAAAGCTTCGAACAAGAACTTTCTTATAACGGATTTAATTATTTTGTGGCGTCATAGCTTATTATCGGTTTTTATGGAACCAATGGTAAATCGCAGTTTATTTTTAGTTTTTAAATAAAAATATCCATTTTCTTTAAATAATAAATTATTGAGCGTTTGGGAATCAGAAACTTTTATTAAAAATATTCTGTCAGCTGTCAAACTGGCCGCCATAATTAAAAATACTATTTCTAAATGTGTAATAATAATAATAATAATAATAATTAATAATAATAATAAAAATAATAATAATAATAATAATAATAATAATAATAATAATAATAATAATAATAATAATAATAATAATAATAATAATAATAATAATAATAATAATAATAATAATAATAATAATAATAATAATAATAATAATAATAATAATAATAATAATAATAATAATAATAATAATAATAATAATAATAATAATAATAATAATAATAATAATAATAATAATAATAATAATAATAATAATAATAATAATAATAATAATAATAATAATAATAATAATAATAATAATAATAATAATAATAATAATAATAATAATAATAATAATAATAATAATAATAATAATAATAATAATAATAATAATAATAATAATAATAATAATAATAATAATAATAATAATAATAATAATAATAATAATAATAATAATAATAATAATAATAATAATAATAATAATAATAATAATAATAATAATAATAATAATAATAATAATAATAATAATAATAATAATAATAATAATAATAATAATAATAATAATAATAATAATAATAATAATAATAATAATAATAATAATAATAATAATAATAATAATAATAATAATAATAATAATAATAATAATAATAATAATAATAATAATAATAATAATAATAATAATAATAATAATAATAATAATAATAATAATAATAATAATAATAATAATAATAATAATAATAATAATAATAATAATAATAATAATAATAATAATAATAATAATAATAATAATAATAATAATAATAATAATAATAATAATAATAATAATAATAATAATAATAATAATAATAATAATAATAATAATAATAATAATAATAATAATAATAATAATAATAATAATAATAATAATAATAATAATAATAATAATAATAATAATAATAATAATAATAATAATAATAATAATAATAATAATAATAATAATAATAATAATATTAATAATAATAATAATAATATTAATAATAATAATAATAATAATAATATTAATAATAATAATAATAATAATAATAATAATAATAATAATAATAATAATAATAATAATAATAATAATAATAATAATAATAATAATAATAATAATAATAATAATAATAATAATAATAATAATAATAATAATAATAATAATAATAATAATAATAATAATAATAATAATAATAATAATAATAATAATAATAATAATAATAATAATAATAATAATAATAATAATAATAATAATAATAATAATAATAATAATAATAATAATAATAATAATAATAATAATAATAATAATAATAATAATAATAATAATAATAATAATAATAATAATAATAATAATAATAATAATAATAATAATAATAATAATAATAATAATAATAATAATAATAATAATAATAATATAATAATAATAATAATAATAATAATAATAATAATAATAATAATAATAATAATAATAATAATAATAATAATAATAATAATAATAATAATAATAATAATAATAATAATTAATAATAATAATAATAATAATAATAATAATAATAATAATAATAATAATAATAATAATAATAATAATAATAATAATAATAATAATAATAATAATAATAATAATAATAATAATAATAATAATAATAATAATAATAATAATAATAATAATAATAATAATAATAATAATAATAATAATAATAATAATAATAATAATAATAATAATAATAATAATAATAATAATAATAATAATAATAATAATAATAATAATAATAATAATAATAATAATAATAATAATAATAATAATAATAATAATAATAATAATAATAATAATAATAATAATAATAATAATAATAATAATAATAATAATAATAATAATAATAATAATAATAATAATAATAATAATAATAATAATAATAATAATAATAATAATAATAATAATAATAATAATATAATAATAATAATAATAATAATAATAATAATAATAATAATAATAATAATAATAATAATAATAATAATAATAATAATAATAATAATAATAATAATAATAATAATAATAATAATAATAATAATAATAATAATAATAACTCGTTTAAGGGTATAATGGAAATAAATAAAATTTAAAAACTCTTTATAGGCCTTAGTGTCCCCATGAGATTCACTCATCAGTGACATATCTGAGTATTTTTATTATTGGTAAACCTCTTAAAAATTTCACTCAATCTTACCTTGGGTAATATTTGAGACATCGAAATTATTTTCTTGTTTAAGAGCTTGTATCAAAAAAAAATTAAAATGGATTTAAATAATCCGCAACGTCATGACCTACTTCCCATTTTCCCGGAAATAACAGTAAATTGTCATTTAATTTTAATGCTTATATTCTCTGCAAAAAGTCCATACCTAAAAATGTTCATTCAACAAATAAAAAGAAATTAGCATTTATTGGGATTTCCTAAAAAAAAAAACGGAAATAACCCATGACATCAAAAACTAATAAGAAAGTTTTTTTGAAGGTATAAAAAAATAATTTCAATATCTCAAATAATAATGCAAGAAAGAGTGGTTGGAATTTTTAAGAGATTTACCAATAGCAAAAATAATTAGATACGTCACTGGTATAATTTTGGTTATTTTAAATGGGAATACTGAGGTTTACAAAAAGTTTTTAAAGGTAATGCATTTTCTTCCTTCAACGAGTTATTAGTAACACATTTATGACATCATCCAATATGGTGGCCACTTTGGCAGTTAATAGAACATTTTAAATAAAACATAATTCATGCATAATTGGAGAGTTGACAGGTCTGATTCGAACACGTCATCTTCCCCTTAAATAATATGTCGGCTTTCTTCTTCATCAAATATGGAGTTTCTTCATACATCAGAAATTTAAGTTGATAAATAATAATTAAAGCAGCAAGACTTTTTTATCAATTTGATAAATATGGTTAGGTATTTACTGGCTATTTATTTACATTTGAGAATAATATTTTTATTATTCCTAATTTTCGAAAATTTAATTAAATTTTAGAATTAACAATCTGTTCTTTGACTCTTAATGAAACTCGTCATTCTGTGGTTGTAACTGCATTTATCTGATGAAAGTCGTTTGGTTTTAATCTAAGAAATCTGAAGCAATGCAGAAGTTTCTCTGGTATAGTTAAAGTTTATGATGCGAATTTTCACTTTAAAGAGTTTCATTAACTATGAATTTCCATTATAACTTGAATTACATCTGAAATAGAGCCAAGATTACTGACCGATATTTTTGCGAATAAACGGAGGAAATTTTTAAGGGAGCCTTTAAATTTTATTTAAATACCTAGTTAATTACTACGTTTAGATAAACACTAATATAATTTTGTGCTTCCTTTATTTGATGTATATTTATCTAAACTCGCAAGTAAGTCTATATAAAATTATTCGAGTCCTTAGTAATATAGTTGAATTTGTCTATGATCCGGATTCTGGTATTACATTTGAAACTTGGTTCAATAGATATAAAGATTTGTTTCCTTAAGACGCGAATGGCCTAACATGCTCAGAAAAAGTTAGACTATGACTTGGCAAGTTAAATAGTTTGGCACATATACGAGTAGTCGATATATCCCAAACAGCCAAAATTTTAATGAAACAATAAACTGAAATAGTATATTATGCAACGATCATGTAATGATGGTTATTAATACACGAGCATTAACCGGGATACGAAACGAGCCAAAGGCGAGTTTCGTATGGTTTATGCGAGTGTTTTAATAACCATTACATGAGAATTGCATACGCTATTTTTTCTACACCCGATAAATAATCAAGACCTATAAATATTATATTTATATTGGTATTGAACACAATAACAGTAATTACTCGTATTTCTATAAAAAATTCTACAAAATTGTAATTAATGGTATTACTTCAGGTATTGGTATTTCCCTAGATTTTTGCGGTAAAATATTTTGTACTGTATTTTCTGCTTTCTCCGATATGTGTGGAGGAGTCTTCTATATCGCTAA